>SNQJ01S0011496.1:130095-142353 GCA_010110895.2 Picea sitchensis | reverse complement strand
GAATTGTCTTTTATAGCAGAGGTTTCTCCTAATGTATGGACCAAATCCAAGATACTTTTAATGGTGGAAATCAGTATTATTCTAATTATCATTTATTTTTTGTCTCACTTTGATATCAGTATGTTTTGAAGGATTCATCTTGTTGTTGTTTCTTTATTGCAATAAATTATTTATTGTGATATTGTATGCAAATTTAACAGAATTATTTTCTCTTTGAATTTAAGAGGTTCTTATTCAAATGAGATTTTTTTCATATGTGTGTCAGAAATACCTAATGTAAAATGATATACATATTACATTCTCCTTGCTAAGTCTTCCATATATCTTTCTCATCTCTTAAAACCCGATCCAAAAAAATTCAAGGCCTTGTTTACTCGTGCGTATTACATGGAATGATTTGTGATTGACATCTTTAATTGAGTTTTCTATCCATTTTCCACATTTTTACAAACAATTATCCTTTATATTTTGATAGGTATTAGGATTACACCTACAATAGTCTAGGAGTGACTTCTAGTGCTAACATTTTTGGTGTCCTTGCTCGGGAACGAATTTAAGATTTTTCCATGGGTTGTACGAAAAGACAAAATTGATTTTGATGGTGTGCATAAATCAATAAACAAAATACTGCATAGTGCACCTGGAGATTCCAAAGTTCATTTGTGGATTACAAGAGTAGACACATGATTTCTAATCCACAATCACCTCTGGGTGCACCTGAACCTGATCTAGAAAATATCATAAAGAAGGGAAATGTTTTGCAAGGAGCCTCCTCTTCTAAATTTTCAAGTACTTCTGGAGACTTACCTGACTCTTCTTTCCATACACCAATTTTTGTTTCTCATGTTTCTCATTTACCTATTGTTGAACCTCCTGTAAAGTCAAAACTAGGATATTTTCCTTTAGAATATTCAACTTTTTCTCTTGAACTGAAAGAAGAAAATCTAGAAAATTTTGATTTTCTTGCATCCCCTGAAATTGTAAAGTGGTTTATGCTCAAAAGTTTGGAATATTTCTCTCTCTTAGGTTATCCTTCTCCCCATTCTTTTAAATTTTATGTAACTAAAGAAGAAGGAACCTCAGTTTTTGTTGAAATTCCCCCATCCTCATCCAAGACTCAACCACTTTTTTAAAATATGAATTTTCCCCACCTTATACTCATCCTTTTCCAAAAATAACTAGTATACAGTCTACATCTTTATATGTCAGATGACCTTCTACTTCTCCTAGAATTTGGAGTCCTCATTTTCCTAATCAGATGGAAAGGATTAGTTGTCCTAAAAACAGAATGGATGCCATTGTGGCTTCTAGGTATGCACCATTAGTGCTTCCTCATCCTATGAATTCTCTTCCAATATGATATTACCTAAATTATATGCCTAAGTTCACATGAGAGGAAGATATCACTACAAAAGAACACCTTGCAAGATTTTACAGTTATGATGACAATTTGAATATTGAAAATGAAGATGTTTGGATGAGATTTTTTGTGCAAAGTCTTGATGGAGAAGCTATACAATGGTTTAGAAGTATATCCCTTGGATCAATTTCTATAATTGACGCCCTAGATGATTCATTTTTAAGACATTGTGGTGACAAAAAAGACTTCTTATATTATATCACAGAAATTGGAGCTCTTAAAAGAAAAAAAAAGGTAAATCAGTGTCAAATTTTTCAAAGAGATTTAACAAGATGAATAACAAAATTCCTACTGAGATTAAGCCTACTGAAAATTCTGCTAAAATAACCTATGAAAGTTGCTTGGACCCAAAATTTTGTCTTTTGTTGAGAGAAATAAGGTCTACAACATTATCCCATATGCAAGATGTTGCTCTATAGGTGGAATAAAAAATATTGGAAACAAATAAGTTGAGGGGGAAATTCGATAGGGATAGAAGAAAAAAAAAGGCACAATCCTCGTCTTTTGATGCTTCGGGAACTAATCCCCAGGTTGATTATTTGACTAAGTTAGTCAAGTCACTTTTTGCAGAAATGGAAAAGCTAAAACTTGAAGGGAGACAGGCAAGTAGAAACCCCCAAGATTTTTGAAATAGAAACAATTTCAGAAGACAAAACAATGCACCTCAAATTCTTCAGAGCGATCAAAGAAATAGAGAGGATCAGAGGGTTCAAACCCCTCTACAAAGAAATTTGGTTGATGATGAAGAAGGAGATAATGAAGAAGTAGATCAAGGGATTCATTGTTTGGGAGACACATCTTCTTCCCCTCATATAAACCACTCTTCTTATGAAGAGTCTCTAATGAGAAGTTAGCTAAATGAGTTAATTAAAAGAGATAAAGTGAATGGAATTGAAAAAAAATACAATTTGAGGTCAAAAAAAAAAGAAGAGGAAAATCCAAGTACATCTAATCAACTTAAAAAATCAGATACTTCTACCAAAACAATGGAAGAACCAAATAAATGAACAAAATAAAATAACAATCAACCCATCATTAAATATCCTATTCAAGAGACAAAGGAAATTCTAAAGTCCCAATCTTCTTTTAACTTTGAGAATGAAATCCAAAAAATCAAAATTCCTGTCCCATTCCTAGAGTTGACAAAGAATGAAGATTTCAAAAAATATTTTTCAAGAATGTTGCAGCTTGAATTTTCTTCCCATTCAACAGACTCAATTAACTTGCATGATGAGAAACCTGCAGTTATTTTGGGGCCACTAGTATAATACATAGATGACTCCTCCCCTCCCTTTTACACCTATTTGAATATACATGATAAAATCTTACACAATTTCCTTATGGACTTAGGTTCATCACATAACTTAATGCCTAAGGATGTCATGGATGAATTGGGTCTGGAAATTACTAAACAATATCATGATTTGTATTCGTTTGACTCAAGAAGAGTAAAATTCCTTGGGGTGATTAAATATTTGGTTATTACTCTCTTTCAACTACCTATGAAGAGCATAGTCACAGATATTGTAGTTACAGATGTTCCTCCCAATTTTGGGATGTTATTGTCTAGATCATGGATCAAAAGGTTAGGAGGGACATTGAAAATAGATCTTTCCTATCAAACTATACCAGTATAGAGAGGCACATCTTGCATATATTATTAGTGATTAAGGAAATCCAACAAACCATCCCATCTATGTTGTTGATACTGATTTAGGATCTAGAATTTTGCATGTTACTTGTTTTTCTCATTCACCATTGAAAATAAAAAAGAAACCACCAACAACATGTGAGACATCCACACAAGGTGCTCAAACTTGGAAAATGCATTTTGATGGTGCATCTTCCAAAGATAGTGTTGGTGTTGGAGTTGTGTTTATTTCCCCTTCCCATGAAGTCATAACCTTTTCCTTCAAATTATAATTTTAAAATAAAAAAAACATTGCAGAATATCAAGCCTTAGTTTTTGGGGCTTATGCTACAAAGGACATGAAAATTGAAGAATTATCAGTTTTTGGAGATGGAGAGTTGATTGTGCATCAAGTCAGAAATATCTTTCAAGCAAAGCATCTAAGACTGAGAAATTATAGAATGAGGTATGGGACCTTGTTGACAATTTATTCCTAGCCTTCAACATATCTTTTGTTCCCATAAAGGATAATACATTGGTTGATTCTTTAGTTGTTTCTGCTAGTAACATTAAAATCCCACTACCTCCTAGACCTAAGTATGATGTTGAGGTGAAGTAGAGACCTTTTGTACCTGATAATGACAAGCATTGGAAGGTTTTTGAAGATGATCAAGAAATAAATATATTTATGGAAACATTAGATGAATTTTCTTCTCTTCATATTGACCAAGATTCAGATGATGATAAAAGTATGGATGCTGATAAATTTCTGAACAAGATTGCATATCACAAAATTGTTCAGTTGCCTAACAATCATATTCCTAAAGGATTGGTTTCCTTCGAGAGGTTGTTTGATAACAATGATGTGGCTATAAAAACAAGATATTCAAGTGAAAATATTGATTTGATAGATTGTAATTTAGCTACTGAAGAGGAACTCAAATATGTCAAATTGTTGAGTAATTTGTCAGAAAATCAAAGGGATGAATATATCAAATTGTTGAAAGAATTTGTTGATGTCTTTGCATGGAAATATGTGGATTTTGAAACTTATGATACACGCATCATTGAGCATAGAATACCCTTAAAGGATGATACCAAACCTTTTAGACAAAAACTAATGAATATTAATCCTATGTTATTGCCCATTATGTAGAAAGAGGTCAAAAAATTGCTTAATGCCCAGATCATTATACCTTTGAGGTACTCTGATTGGATAGATAATCTAGTCCTTGTTAGAAAAAACAATGGTGAGATCAGACTTTGTGTTGATTTCAAAAATTTAAACAGGTGTTCCAGAAAACACAATTACCCCTTACCTAAAATGGAGCATATCTTGCAAAGGGTGACATGCTCAGTAAGGATGTCAATGATTTATGGATTTTCATGATACAAACACATTTATGTATTACCAGAGGAGATGGAAAAGAGAACATTTACCACTGCTTGGGGTACATTCATATATTCCAATATGCCTTTTGGTCTCATGAATGCAGGGAAAACTTTCCAACGTGGAATGGAAATTGCATTTATTGGATAAACAAATAAGTTTGTGGTTATATACTTGGATGATATCACAGTGTTTTAAAATTATGATAAATATCATTACCAACATTTGGAGAGGGTGTTCCTAAAATGAAGAAAATATAGGTTTTCACTTAATCCAAAGAAGTCTCTTTTTGCCATGAAGGAAGGTAAGTTGTTGTGACATATTGTCTCAGCTGAAGGAGTAAACATTGACCCAAGTAGAGTAGAGGCTATCAAAACTCTTTCTCTCCCAAGGTCCAAGAAAGAAATGTAGTCATTCCTAAGTAAGATAAACTTCTTGAGAAGATTTATATCTAATATTTTTGAGTTGGTCAAATTTATGACATCCATGTTGAGAAACGAGAATGAAGTAAAATGGACACTAGAAGATAGGAATTATTTTGAGAAAATAAAGGAATCGTTGAATGATGCACCTATTCTAGTCAGTCCTTACTATTCAAAATATTTTTTTCTTTTTTCTTTTTCCTCAAATGATACACTATTTGTTGTCCTCCTTCAGAAGAATTCAAATGGAATGGAGCAACCTATTTCCTTTTTCAATAGGTCCTTGAGATATTTTTAAGTCAGATATGACATCATGGATAAACAAGATTATTGTTTGGTCAAATCCCTCAAAACTTTCAGAGTATATGTTCTTCACTCCAAAATTATTGTTTATGTTCCTTCAAGCTCTGTAAAAGAAATTATGATTCAGCTTGATATAGATGGGAAAATAAGTGAGTGGATTGCTAATATTTTGGAGTTTAATCTTGAGATGAAACCCTCCAAGATAGTAAAAGGTCAAGGTTTATTTGATTTTTAATTGAATCAAATTGTAAGGAACTGGGAGTAAATTTCATGAATATTAATTATGTAAATCAACAAACTTATATTCCTAACAACAATTTGCAAATCAGCTCAAAGTTGACATAATGCATTTGGTATAAGGACCTCATCTATTTCTTGCAAAAGTTACAGCCTCCTACTGGACTTGAGAAGACCAAAGTGAGGGATTTGAAGCTTAAAGCAGTTAGGTATTGCATTGTTGATAATATTCTATATTGGAAAGATCCTACAGGGATCCTTTTAAGATATTTGGATCGAGAAGATGAAAAACAAAATATGACTATTTTTCATGAGAGTCTATGTGGAGGTCATCATTTTTGGAGGAATACAACATACAATATACTTAGAGTTGGGTACTTCTGGACTAGACTATTCACTTATGTGTGTGAAAATATCAGAACTTGTGATAAATGTCAGAAATTATTAGGAAAACAAAAACTCAAATCTTTTACTCTAAAGTGCATAGTGGTATCTATCCCCTTTCAATAGTGGGTATTAGAATTCATTGGATAAATTCATCCATCCTCAAGTGGTCAGCATTGTTGGATTCTGACTTCTATTGATTATTTCATGAAGTGGATAGAAGCCATTCCCACTAGAAATGAAACACATAAGTTAGTCATTGTCTTCTTAGAAGACATTCTATCAAGGTTTGGTTTTCCTAAAAAAAATGTTACTAATAATGCTGCAGCTTTTAAAGCCGGGCCTCTGGTGAAATTTTGTGAAAAAATTGGGATTCAACTTATTTACTCTACTCCATATTACCCTCAGGGTAATGGCTTAGCATAATCCTCCAAAACATTCTTAGTGAATATCATCAAAATGTTGCTAGAGGATAATAAAAAGTCATGGGATTCAAAGATGAATTTTTCCCTATGGGAAGATAGAGTAACCACCAAGAGATCAATTGGAACTACTCCATTTCAGTTGGTCTATGGAATTGAAGTTATTTTTCCTACTCAACTAGATTTACCTGTGGAAAAGTTTCTTTAGGATTAATAAGGGGAACCAGATGAAATGATCAAGAGAATGCATCAACTTGTGGAAGCACAACAAATGAAGGAACAAATTTTTGATAAAGCACAAAGCCATCAACAAAAAATCAAAGAAGCTTTTGACAAGAAGGTGAAGAACGAATATTTTCATCTTACAGACCTGGTACTCAACTGGGATGCACAAAGGAAAGATAAGGCAAAATATGGTAGATTTGAAGCCCTGTGGTTTGGTCCTTTTAAAATTTCTGAAGTTTTGCAAAATAATACTTTTAAGCAACAAAAATTGGAAGATGTTGAATTTCCTAGTGGTCTAAATTGGAAGATGTTGAATTTCCTGGTGGTCTAGTCAATGCGAATTTTCATTGTAAATATCATTCTTTAGTTATTTTTATTTTCTTTCAATAATGACTCCTAGCCCAATTAACAAGGCATTGGAATTTAATGTTCTTGGAGACTCACAGGGAGGTATCCATCTCCCATGGACCCAGATGTTAGCACATAGAATGTGTATGGGGTCAAAACACCTTGGTTTTGTTTTATTTTGAGTCATAGGGTTTTTAAGTATTAGGTTTTGAGTTATTTTTCATGTCATAACTCATTTTTTTGTTTTTTATAAGCAAAGTATTGTTTTATCCTTGGTTTAGAGCCTTTATTTCATGATATTATTCATCATGATAAGGATAATGGTCCTTATGAGTCACACTCTTGGTCTTAAACATTATCACCATGACATGTCCTACCTTAAAGTTGTACACAATTTTTATTTTTGTCACTTTCCAACCATTTAGATGTCAAGTCAAAAGTTAGGTGTATTTGATTCCAACTCACCTAAACGTTCGTAGTGTACTTATGAGTACCTCATGCACTTATCTTTCATTATTTTAACTTGGAAACGTGTCAAGAGGAATTTTGTGGTTTTTAGTGCTTTAATCTAATTGTATTTTCAAGGATTATGTTACATAAAACTCTAACAATTTCCTTCAAACGCACTATTGGAATTTGAACTTGGTGCTACAAACTAGCATTGCAGATTAGCTCTGCGAATTAGCTTAAGGAGACTATTCGACTTTGGATGTTTCTCAAATAGACCAGCTCAAGTTCACAAAGAACCATAATTAAACCTAGGTGTATCAGGTATTCCTAGATAATATGAATGTTTTTCAAAGGTTGACAAAGGAGTTTCTGTTGTTTAAACTATTGGCGTTGTGAATTGTTAAAGCTCATTTGTTTCCAACTCTCAAACCCACTTCTATTGCGCTCTAAACTCTGCCCACCAGTCAATATTGTTATCTTAATATCACCTTATCGTTTCTTCTGCATACAAGCCATTTCTCCCACTTATATATCATCACTACGAACTCCTTGATTTGACCCTACATCACCATCATGCACTGCAAACTAGCTCTGCAAATCCTTTGTTTCTAGATTGTCAAAACCTTCATTTTCTGCAGTCAATTTGAAACCAAGTATTAACCAATTGTATGAGCTCCCTATCAAACATGAGGAATATGGTTAAGACTTTATAGAATCAATCTAAATTGAATACCATATTGTCTCTGCAAACTGATACTGGAGTTGTTGAAGCCCTCGTTTATCATAGAAATTTCACATGTCTACATTTTTAATAAAGATCTCATTGGTTGTCCCTCTTATATTTCCCTTTGAATTTTGATCCATTTCATACAAATTATATGTATAAGTGTTTATACAATGTGAACTCTAGGTAAACAAGATTTGTCATCAAACCCTTATTTTCATGTTTACCCTATTTTTCACATACCAGTTGTCATAAGAATTTACAAGGAGTGATTTCAAGTAGTGACTATGGACAATCAACAAAACAAGAAGACTCATAAGGGAGGAGATATTTTGAGGACTAAACCATATAATATGCAACTAATTAACTCTGAACCATTGTTTAGGTAAGCTTTTCAGAGCGTGGGTTGTCTAAAGTTTTGTCAAAAGATGTTGATAGGACATCCAAAATGGCCAAAGAGTTTGCAATTAATTTTAATGGGACTAAACCTAAAGAGGGGATGTTGGATTTTGATGTTTTAGAACATTTAATCTCTGTTGCAATAGAGATACCTAAATATGGGGACAAATGGTTCAAATCCATGTCATTAAATTCTTCCTTCTCAAAATAATTCCTTAAGAGAGCATATCAAGAACACAACTTGTCTAAAGGAGTACCTAGAAGTCACATGCTTGAATGTTTTGAAAAGATGCTCAGGTTCATCTAGAGATACTTCACATGTGAAAGGAGGTTGAATATGGTATACCAATACCACATCATATTACTATTACGCTTACAAGAAAATAATCCATGAACCTTCCATTCTATATGTTCAGGAGTATTGGTAATATGTCGCACAGAGTCCAGGCTAACTCAAAGCAGGTAGATACAAGTTTGTTTCACTCTGGTATTATCAATATGTTAGTAGTGGAGGATTTAAGGAAAGATAACACTAATTTGGAAATTTTCCTAAATTCATCACATTTTCAGTTAGATATTGCTCCTTCTCCACAGTCCAAATGACAAACTCCTACCCCTATTGAGAGGACTGTTCTTTCAGAGTCCAACAAGAAGAAGAGGGTGACTAGGAGTGATAAATATGTCAGAGATACTAATGAAGCCAAAACATGTGGTCCTTCACAACCTCCATATATAAAAACTTCACCTATGGCAGACCTTATTTCCATGGAGATTCCTTCAAGAAAACCAAGAAGATCGAAAGGAAAAAGGATTGTTTTCCATCCACCAAGTGTTGCATACAAATTCAAGCCTCGAAGACCTTTTACTAGAGAAGTATCCAAGAAATATGTCCTCATGAAGTATTTTACAAAAGAGACTTCAACCCAACAAAAAGGAAAATCCCATTCTTCTAAGAATCCCACATAAGTTATTGACATCACCACTCCTTAGCATGAAAACAACCCTACCTTCAAAAGGCTCAGGAGGTAGCTCAAGGAAGCAAGAGATGAAACTGACAAGTTGAAGAAGGAATATTTTGGTTCCAGGATAAATATTAAGGAGATGTTGAACATGTATGGAGAGACAATTGATAGGGAAAGGTTCCTGGTTAAGAGGGTTTTTCCCCTTCACAGGAAACTCAAGAATGTCTACACGCAGAACATAACCCACCAAGCTGAAATCAGAAAATTGAAGGCAGAGTTACAACCTTTCAGAGAAGAATTGGCAAAGAACAACTTAGACATGCTGGACAAGGTGGCTCCCAGAAGAACTTCAATAAAAAAAAGATAAAGACAATGATATTCTAAAAACAACATCATTTTTTTCAAACTTTTGTGTTGCATGCTTTTACAACATTAAATGAGGGTTATGAGTTTTGATCTAGATTTAGCATTTTTCTGTTTTTCTCTAAGGATATATCAGGATGATGAGTTTGTTGCATATCTGGACTCTTGGTAGAAGTTTTAAAGTTTTGAAGCTTCTGCAAAAGTAAAATAGGTTGGTACAGGAAGGTTCACAGTGCCTGGAATTATTGGCATTGCGAACTGGTTGTTTTGAGGATAGTTTGCAACGTTGCATTGTGAACTTAGTTTTTTGAATATTTTGGAGGAAAGTGAGCTTCCAGCTGTCAAGGTGAACTCGTACTAGCACACATAATATTGGTTGCACTTTGGACGACCACCTACCTCATGGAGCTACCTACTTATGGACACATCATGAAGTTGTTAAAGAGGGTTGTATATGTTGCTAGATTTTTCCTTTAATATAGAAATATGTTGTTTTTTTTTGTTGTACACGTGTTTCCACTCTTCTCTTAGGAATGGGATCCTATGAGGAAGTTGAGGGGAGGGTTGTAAAGTTGGTTTTGATAAATTTATCTATTTAAAGGGCATTGTAAGACTAAACGGGGTTCAAATGGTGTGACATAAAAATTCTTTTTTTTAGTATTATCTTTTGTAGCAGAGTTTTCTCCTAATGTACAGACCATATCCAAGATACTTTTAATGGTGGAAATAAGTCTTATTCTTATTATAATTTATTTTTGTCTCAGTTTTATATCAATGTGTGTTGAAGGATTCATCTGGTTGTTGTTTCTTTATTGCAATAAAAGACTTATTGTGAAATTGTATGCAAATTTATCATAGTTATTTTCTCTTTGAAATTAAGAGGTTCTTATTCAAATGACCTTTATTTCATGTGTGTCAAAAATACTTGATGTAAAATGATATACATATTGCATTATCCTTGATAAGTCTTCCATCTATCATTCTTATCTCTTAAAACCTAATATGAAACCATTCAAGGCCTTGTTTGTTGGTGTGTATTACATGGAATGAATTGTGATTGACATATTTAATTGATCTTTTGATCCATTTTCCACAATTTTACAAACAATTGTCCTTTACATTCTGATGGCTATTAGGATTACACCTACAACAATCTACATGTGACTTCTAGTGCTAACAATTTCTACTAATGAAAATATTATTAATGCATCAATTTTTCCTTTATTAATGAGCACAAATTAAAATATCTTCAAAACATGGAAAATTACTTTAGTATCAATTACAAATAAGGAGATAAGTCTAATTCAATATATCTTATAAAGGGCAAAAATTTTCAATACATCATATAAACTAGGAGGAATATAATTCAATTTATCTTATAAAGGGGAAATGAATATAAATTAATAGATTAGGATTGGGTGAAATATAATGATGGTCTCCCATTACGCATAAGTGGCAATGAAAACATGGGAAAACAACAATCTATTAACTTGGAGTGAGTATGGTACTTTTACAATGAATTTGATTATGGAGTGAAAAGATGAAATGCAGGAAATTGAATTAGATTTACGAATATATAATTTTATTATATAATTTGTGAACATCTATGAGAAATTTGAGTCTAGCAGCAGTATGTAAACATGGAAAAAAAAAAATATATTAACTTGGAATGAGTATGGTACTTTTACAAGGAATTTGATTATGGTGTTAAAATATGAAATGTAGTAAATTGAATTAGATTTAGGAATATATAAATTTATTTATAGAATTTGTAAACATCTGTCTGAAATTTGAGTCTAGTAGTGGTATGTTATTTTTCAAGAAAAATAAAATGTATATGTTTCTGTTAGTCCATATGTTGGGTACCTTAATGACATAACTTCCTTAAAAAAACCATATAATTGTAGAGAACCCATTATTCTAGTGCATGAAATTTTCACAAAATTTATAATATTAATTTCTATTTTTTAAAATTATGAAAGTCATTGTGTCCTTGAAATTACAATTCCTTATGTTAGTGCAAGATACAAGGGTCTTAACATTATTAAAATATTTATTTTTAGATTGTAGATCACAGTTTCTTATAGTGGGGCATATAACTTATTCTAAAAATCATTAAGGTGATAAAAAGTTATAGAAGAAATAAAAGGGGTATGTATTTTAGGACTCTTATATATGTGAAGAAAAAAATATATTCAAAATAGTAAATAATATTATTTTTATTTAAACTTATATGTTTGAAATCTGCATAGTAGACTCTATATGTTTCTCTAGTTTCATCGACAATAAATATGTGTAGCATATAGAAAAATAAATTCATAATAAAGATGTTGAAAGGTATTCATAAAAATGGAGGTTTTAATGTATTTTTAGACCAAGTCACTATGTTTGTCATCCCAAACCTAAATCTGAGGCAACTAACTCAACAACCATGCATTCTATAGTTTTCACTCCCACACATAAAAAATTAAATGAAAAGAACATGGACATGTTCTAAGAACACGCACATTATAGAGAGGACATGCATTATTGAACATGCATGTGCTCCTATTCATAATGTATTTTATCTCCCCCCCCCC
>SNQJ01S0011496.1:108599-130045 GCA_010110895.2 Picea sitchensis | reverse complement strand
TACTACCCCATCCCTCTCTCTCTCTCTCTACCCCTCTCTCCCTCCATACCTCTATATTCACCTTTGTCTCTTTCTCTCTCTCTCACTCACTCACTTTGTTTCTCCCCATATCCCTCACTCCCTATTATAGCTCTAAAATTCCACCCTCATGCATTTTGAGTTTTGGTGTAGATACTCATATACTTTGATTCCACTTTTGTTGAGTTTCCTTCCTAAAACATCCATTGTTAAAGGTGTATACACCCTGATATATATGCATTATGTGTACATACACTAGTTGATACATAGACAACCTGCATATACTCAAAAAATATTCAAAAAATAAAAAAATTGTTCTCTCCGTCAGGGTTTATGGGCTATGTTGGGTTGCACAACCATTTTTACCTCATGTATCCCTTATGAGAATTGAATAACCATCTAATTTCCATATAAAAAGGGCCCTAGGGGGGTCATTTGGGAATATATAATGAAGAATCAAAGAAAATCTGCCCAAATATCTCCTTCTCTCTCTTTGACTTTATGTATGTAGTTATGAGTATCCATCCTCAACTTTCCCAATACATGATCCTCCTTATGCAATCCATCAAATTCCTTGATTCGGCATGTTGATTGTGAGGATTTGTCTATGGGATTAATGCACTTGGAGTCTCCTTGGAGGAAACCAGGTGAGGTTTATGGAGCAGTGCCGACAAGATCTTGGTTGTAATTCACCTTCTTGTTATCAATAAAAGAGAGCTTTCCTTTTCCAAATTCATGTGTCTTTTTTCTTATGATTGTAATCTATCTCATGAGTATATATACATATAAATGATATTGATTATTGCATATATGTTGTTTTATATCACTTTCTGTTTTGTTTCAGGTCATCTTTGGGAGGATACCTACAATCTAGGAGAAAACAACGGACAAAGGGGATGTACTACGAATGAAAGGACACAAGGTGCCTACTTTAATCTAGTTCCTCTTTTCCTTAGCAATCATTATATCTAGTTAGAATTGGAAAGAATATGTTATTTTATGTCTTTTAAGGATTTATCGCTCCGCCTAGACATTAGACCCTGAATAGGGGAATTTTTCCCTAAAGTAGAATTGGTGACTCCACTAGGGAGTCTCCTTAGGGTTTGTTTAGGATATCTTCTTTTGGTTTTCTTTCTTGTTTTTTTGTACTTTATGAGTTTATCTAAGTCTTTGATCACCTTCTAGGTGTTTACCAAGTTACTTGGGTTGGGTTTCAAGTATGAATAACATTTTTAGACATGTACGCGACATCTTGGTTGCTCAGACCACATACATATGTGTCCTAAATTAACACAACCCTTGTACATACGCAGGATCTCTGAACAGAACACGCGTGTCTATATCATTTTGGATTTTTTCAAAACCCCCTCCCACTTTTCAATGAAAATTATGATCTCTTAGGTCATCCTGAGTATCAAGGACCTATGTTGACTACTGTTTGATAGGGTTTGAATACCAGTACATCTATAATATTTCAATATGATCTCTTTTGTATATACTTATTTGTCTCTCTATTTTTTATCAAGTGTGAAGGTTTGTTTACAAGATTTAGGTTGTCCTCTCGATTCTTTTGAATCATTTCCCTTTGGTAGTGGTCTAGTACCTGAATTAGTCTTTTTTTTTTCCTTCTCTCTTTCTATGATTTCAAAAAGAAAATAAAAGTTTCTTTATTGTGCTCCTTAAATTTTCATTTAAGAAGCCAAAAAAAATAATAAATTAAAAATTAAAAGTGTAGTTAAGTTTTTCTTTTTTCTTCCCTTCCCTTGCTTTCATTTTCAAAAAATAAAAATAAAAAGAAGCTTCTTAGATGCATTTCCATGTTTCATTGCATTTTTTTTTGGTTGTTATAGCTTAGGTTTTGTTTACGAAAGAAAATAAGTCCTAACCCAATGTTCCTTGTTACTTTCTTCCCTAAAAATGTTAAGTAGTTGGATTTCATTTGAAACAAAAAAAATATTATAGAATAGATTGAGCATAGGATCTTGGTTTTCATTTGAAAATTTTTCTTTTTAAGTGAAAAGAGTCAATCTTCATTTGTAGGACTTAATTTTCGTTCATTTGCATCAAAGCAAAATGCTCTAAAAATCTCTATAATTGTCATATTTTCGTCTCTAAAAGAACATCACAAGTTTCACCATCGCACCCTTGAGTAATCAATCCCTTAAAATTAACGCTTAAATTTAAAAACCATTAGACTTTTTCATTTATAGGGTACACCAACTAGACTAAGATTTAGGGCTTTGGATTAGGTGTGGAGAGAAAAAAATCCAAGGCCAATGAACAAACTTAAGAGTCTGATATAGGGAGTGTTGAAGTCCAGTGTCGTAAAAGTTAACCAGGACCACCCTCTAACATAGGGGATAAATAATAGGTTGCACGAGGAAAGGTAGCAGAGACAACTCATCCAAATCCAGACCAAGCATAGTGGATATCATATTTGAGGGTCATTCTTGGGATTTTGTTTACTGCATCTAACTTCAGAGCTTCGTGGACCTCAAATCCATTTGGGATCCTTAGTTGTCTTATAGACCATTTTATTTCGGTACCCTTGAATGGTTTCATACATAGTTATCTTGCTCAAACAAACTTCCTCACAGTCTATTGTACCCACCTCGTGAATGACTAGGAGCTGGAAATCTAGTTTCCATTTTATATGTACCTACACAACTGACTGCTAGGGGGATACCGAGGTACCTAGGACAGATATCAGACAATTCTTCACAAAGTGTACCCAGAGGGTGTTTCCTTCTTTGAGTTACACTTACACGGTAAGTTTCTCTAGTGTTGGTTGGCGTAACTATTCTTCCTACCTTTTTCGCATTTGCTTGATTTATATTTAGGGAATTTTTAGTGTGTTCTTTTTTCTTCCCTCTATATTTTCCTTAGAGTGTCAGTTCATTATTTCATAAAGTGGACGATCAACAACTCCACCATTCAAGAAGGATTCAAGGCTTCCCACCAATAACTCTGGAGCCACCCCCGCCACCATTGAGGTGAAGGTTGGATCACGAAGGTTCTTTCGAAACTGTTGGGCCACGATAAATTATGCTCAATCCTTTTCCAAGAGAAGACACTCTTACATCTAAGGTATCTAGAATTTCATACCTCAAAGCTTAAGGCTTCAATAGGCTATGGAACCCTCTGACAACTTACATTTCAATGCCATTTCTTGATCAAATAGTCCCCCCTAAGGTGACAATCCCTAATCATCCTCTTCTTAAGTGACTTTCTATGGAAGAAAATTATGTTACTTCCACTGGGATTCATCATACTCCCACCTCGGATATAGGTGGAGGGGTTCTCTTTCCCCCTATCCCACCTTCCCCTTTGATAAATTCCTCTCATCATATGGCTACCACTTTTGTCGGTGGAAAAATCCCTATCATGAATACAACCATTGTTCATTCTATGGTCACACAGAATTTGTTTTTTGGTCCATTCTCGCACAGGATACAGGGTTTCGAAATGACCTCAACTCTAACCCAGTATTATTTACACTCCCCTGTAAGGATCCCGTGGGGGGAATATTTCTTCGTTCAATGTGTTTCCTTTTGGTGGGGGTCATATTACCCCTCCACCCCCCTCCCTCGAAGGTGCTTCCCATCAACCATCTTGATTCCAGTTCTAGCTCGATTAGTGGAGGGAGTCATAGGCCTCAACCTTCCACGACTCGAGTAGGGTCCATGTTGCTTTCCTTATTTGGTGTTTTTTGGAATACGTTTTTTTCTTTCTCAACGTTTTCATCAAGGGGAAAACCCCTCCTTAATCAATCCATCCTTGAACAAGGTTCTATTGCTTCATAGGGAGAGATGGCAGGAGCCATTTCCTTCCAATATCTAGGGAATCTGAGGAAGAATTATATCCCTCAGCATGGGATTTCATTTGGGAGAAACTCATACCAGTCTTAGTGGAATCCCCTCCAAGGTTCATTTCTTATGCACGAGGGATCAACCGGGGGAAACCTCAAGCAAGGCCATTGGAATTCCATGCAAGGGGTAGATACCACTCAAGGCATGCCATCGAACTATTCAAACTCTTTTGCGATTGTTATGGAATAATTCCCCTGTGGACAGGTGAATTTTCCCTTGGATTCTAGACCCATAATATCAAGACAGAAACATACAAATGGACATTAATATCCTTGTGAATTCAATTAACTAATCAGAAAGAGAAAGAGATGGAAGAAAGTGTGATGCACCTTATTCCATGGTTCGTCCTCACTGCCTCTGATCTGAGCTTGATCTCCAAAATCTTCAGCATCACTCGACACTTTCAATGCAATGGACAACAAAAATACAAAGAAATTCTACTCTACTCTACAATATTAGACTAATCAAATCCATCTATCAATATCGACAATCATATGCAAGAATACACAATCTTTTTCTTTTATGTCTGGAGGAATCAACAACTAGTTGGGCACGTGCTTGCGTTACACGTGGCCGTGTTATCCAACTGCTACCACTATAACCTCCATGTGTTCCCACGAGGCCCCTTACAGGCCACACATTGTAAGTCGGGGGGAGTTGAACTCAAAACCTCATGGAGATTCATTTTCACGGCACTTTCCAATTGAGCTGCCCCCCGGGGGCAAGAATACACAATCTTGAAAGGAATAGGCAAAGCAATATTGATGAGAACTTTAAAGAGATACTTACAATCATGGATGATGTTGCAAAAAATTCTCCAATTTCTCCTTGTCCAACCATTGCACGATGCTCCAAAGATCATAAGTTTGATATCCAAAATCTTCCTACTTCCTCCATGGAAGTCCCTCATTATATAGGATTTGGAGGCTTAACCACCATGGAAAAGATCACTCATAAGATCCACTAAAAAGGGATCTCCAAATTTTTTAGGGAGAAAATATCTCTTCAAGGATTTTAGGGAGAAAATATATCTCAAGGATTTTAAGGAGGAAATATCTCTCAACCATCCATCAGATTCTCAACCTCTCCTTGAAAATAGGAAACCAAATGTGAGTTGGAATCTCACACTAAACTGATTTCCTTTTTATGAATATTAATAGTTAATCCATGTACACATAGTATTTTGACCTTCATATAATATATTTCCCCTCCACAATGATTAGGGATTGTGACAAATGTTCTTTCATGGTGTCAGTGTATGTGACACTTTTACGACACTTGTATCACTTAGGGTGAGGTACTTAAGTGTGGAATTTTGGTGTGTAACAGATTTCCCCCTAAAGTGTGATGACAGAAGAGAAACAGATGGCCGAAACACTTTACAATTATTCAATGCAAGTGCATGGAGTTGGAGAACCTGGAAGAAGCTGCAAACAACCATCAAACAACATTAATATATGTTCCATTTCCAAGGCAGGAATACCTATGCTCAAAATACAAGATGACTCAAGGCATGTCCACCAACCAATACACTACGGATCCATGAAAAATGTAGACAAAGGATATGGCCATCAAATATACAATGTGGATCCATGCTCGATATAACTCACCTTTGGTAAGTTCCTCTTCCTTTATTTACCAAACTAGAAGAAGAAAGGGCTTGTTCCCATATGGGTCCTTCAATGTGTAGTTTAGCGAGTCCGTAGAAGGAAAAATTGATGGTTTTTCATGATTATAGAGTCTGAAAAGAACATAAAGGTGACTCTAGGGTTGTCCTTTTTCGTAATTTTTAGTCTATGAAGTCCGAAAAAGTATAAAAAAATACAGGTGAGAACTCTTATAATCATGCTTTATTAGATTGTTCATTTTTTGTAATTAGTTTCACAAGGTCGAAAAGGAGATAAACTACCACTCGAAATATGCCCATTAAAACCTTTTAACGAGTGTGAAAGGAAGCAAGATAACTTGGTAATATTTTCATGTTTAGAGAATTTGAAAAGATCTTAAAGAAGACTCCATAGGGTTCCTTTTTTGTATAACCTTTACGAGTCCAAAAAAGTGATAAAAGTATACTTGGTCACATTCTCATGTATTTACAGGAATGAGAAAGAATAAATAATACGCTTGATAACTTATTCTCATGTATTTATGAGCACAAGAAGGAACAAAGACTAATCTTTTTCTAGAAAAAGACTACTACTTTACGATGGGAATGGCCTTCAAATGAGGATCACTCCTAGTAGCATGTCTCTCTAGAGGTGGTTTTCCCCCAACTTCCTTGGCAGAAGATGGCGGTTTTTCTCCAGCATGATGTCCAGAGGCTGGAGATCTACCTCTCAAGTGTCGTTTCCTCCAGAGACTCTTCTTATTTCCTCGTTTAGGTTTCTAGTTACTAATGTAAACATTTTCACTAGGCGGAGGAAAAGAAGGTTCAAGTACTTGATCTAGAGTGAGAATATATTGTAATAGAGGGGGGCCTATTTCATTTTTTAACGATATTGACAGATAAAATGAGCGATGCTCGTGGAGACCAGGTACTACCAATGGATGAGATGAATCTAAGGATTGTTGTACCTGAGTCGAAAGCATGTTTAAGGTAGTAACCTGTGTGGTGGGAGGAGAATGAAAAGGAAAAACCCCCATGAGTGAGGAATCCTTGAGAAGACCTACACGTACACTCTCAAAATTATTTTGTCTTAGAAAAGGGACATGATTTGCTACGACATTGTTGATATCTAGAGTTGTATAATCAAGTTGATAAAAAATGATAATATTTCCTTGAAGGGGAAATCATAAGATACGAAACACGGAAGACTCGACAAAAGTAATTACATAGAACCAACTACGACCAAGTAAAAAATTATAATCTAGGGGCACATCGATGACTTCGATATAAACCAAAACAATTTTACCCTCAAAGTCACAGTGAAATATTTCAAGAGTCTGTGAGGTTTGAAACCATTTCCATCAATCAATTTCAGGTTGGTAGGGGATGGGGTAAGTGTAGGAGAACCAAGGGCTCTCCAACAAGGAAAAGAAATGACACAAGTGGATAGTTTTGTAGAACTTCAAGGGTTGACATAGTGCAAGGTGCTAGCTCCAAATCTTCAATTATGTTGTAATTTTGGGCAGTGTAGGAATTTGGATTAAATGTCACTTTTTGAATTACGCTCTTGGGTGAGCGCAATGCTATGTCAAAAATTAGCTTCTCAATCTACAGAGGATTGGAATATGGAGGAGGAGTAGATTTACATGGTTGGTCAAAAGTATTCCCTTTAAAATGATCACTTGGAGGAGTGTCATAGGTATTTGAACGAGTTGTGACATTAACCATCTTAAAAATGTACACCTCAAAGGAACTTGTGGAAGCATCCCCATGGTGGGAATGACTTGCGTCATATCCTTGCGAACGTGCAGGGTTTTATGGAACCAAAAATTGTTTTTGAACTGATTGGAAGGTACCCTATATATATATTGTGACAATCACATGATAAAGTAATTATTTCATGTAGTGGTCTTCCCCACAAATCATACAAGGATATTTAGGTTTCCTTGTCAGTTGAGTATTAACCGACTTAGGATTATCCTTCTCGTTAGAAGGTTTCTAGGATTTTCCCTTGTGTTTGTTTTTACCTCCTAGTTGCTAAGACGAAGTGGATTGGATCGTATTCACCTCAAAGATTTGAGCAGGAGAGGAAGTGATTATGGTGTTTAGAATGGAATTAGATTCCGTAGCAGGTATTGACGGATCATTCGATGGACGAGCAACATTAGAGATCAGATCATAAAGTGTTCCATACTGGGAATAACCCAAGTGCAAATACTGCACACGGTTGATAGCCTTATCCTCAATAATGAAATTTCCCATAGAAACATTGTGGGCGATGGGAAGAAAGAGAGAATTTGTAACCCAATCTGCTAGGATTTGGTCAATAATTGGAGCTTTAATCAACCATATCCATCATCTCCACTCATGAATATGATTAGAGATGTGGGTGGAAGAGGATTTCTAGAGAGAGGTGAAAAGTTATTTACTGGTCTTGTACCATAGAGGCAACTGAAAATGTGTTAGGAAATCCATGGAAAGAGTGTTAAAGTCAACAAAAGACTTATGAAACACTTCAAAGTACCATTTTGTTTTTGCACCTATAAGTGTTCTCTGAAAAAGTATAAGACAAATGGAATCATCCATCAAAGAGTTGGAAGAACACCATAAGTGGAAAGTCGTAACATGATTGCTAGTATCCTCCCTAGGTTTTCCATCACATTTTGAAATGTCAGACAATAATTTGGCAGGGATGGTGCGCCAAAATGGGGCATGAAGGATGGGATCATTTGTTAAACACGACGGATTTGGAATATCTAACATAGCCAAGAACAATAACTTTAGTTTAGGTTCTGGATACTTATGATAACCATATTGTGTTGGAACACTGGTAGGACCATATCCAAATTGTGGCGACATGAAAAAACTAGATGGTCCTCCCATATAAGGTGGTTTCCCTGGTTGTCCACCTATGTAAGGTGGTTGTCCTGCTTGTCCACCCACATAATGTTATTGAAAACATGGACCTCCTACATATTATCGTTGGCATGTTTTTCCCCCTATGTATGGTGGTGGAAGGGACTGTTGCATTATAATTGTGGGGTTTATGGATTGATATGGCATAGTTCCTTGTGAAGGAATTCCTACCGGATTAGGTTGAGTACACAAATAATTTGCAACTCCTGGATGGGGGTTTCCAACATACAAACTAGTGGTAGTAGGGATATAAGTACTTGAAAGAGTGGTTTTTCCCCATGTTGGTTGATGTTGCAACCATGTAGGTTTCCCCCTATGAAAAGTTTCCCTGCAACTCCAGTTTCCCCCCTCGTTGAAGGTTGGCCTCTCATTGAAGATTGACCTCCAATGTAGGGAGTACTAATTTGTGATCTGTGAAATGGAGGTTAAGTAGCTTGTGTAACCTTGGTTGTGTGAATGACTTGACTTTTGGCCATTCAACCGATGGGGCAACCAAGTAAATAACTTGGCATGTGCATGTCTGGAAAAAATGAAGCAGGAATATTAACTGACTCATGTGCAAGAGGCAATGAATGCATAAGTGGTTGAGTCAGATTTACCTGGGTCATTGATGTTTCCGGTAAAGAATAATCATCATTAGTATCAACTATGGGAGTTTTGGAAAAATATGAATTCCCATGTCCTTCATGAAAACCAAAAATCGGTGGGTTCATGCCAAAATAGGGTGTAGTGGTTGAACCAGGCAGTAAATAATAAGAAGAAAAACCATCATAGTATCTCGTGGATGGTGGATCCAAGAGTGGTTGGCCAAGTGGATCAGTAAATGAAGGATTCAAAAAATGTTCCAAGCTTTCTATGAAGGTTGGGAATTGTTCTTCAACATGATGGCCACTTTCAGGAGCGAAACTCCCAGTTTTAGAAGTGTGATCTACGATCACTGCTTCATAAGAAAGAGTATTTTTTGGTTCCTGAGTGTTAGGTTCCAAACCTTGTATACTATGAAAAATCCAATCCTAAGGGAGACTATGAAAAGTAAAGAAACACACTCCTATGGAAACCTAAAGAAATCAACCAAGAAACAACAGATTTAAGGATCTTCTAAAGGCGAGATATCAATCTGCCAATGAATAATTGAGAAGCAGTTACCCCGACCTGCACATAAATTTCCTTCTCACTGAAAGAAACCCTCACTTTTGTGGGATCAACCTCCAAGGGTATTTATAGTGCGATACGACATCTCCCTCAGGTACCATGAGAATCCCCCCACAGTAACCTCTGTAGATACCTAGGAAAGGCCACTAATGTTACCAACTCATAGTCAACCTTCGGGGGGTAAAATTGACAGTCAAGACCAAACATATGGGCAGGATATCAAATTCTGAAGTGCTTCAAGAGAATTGAAAAAAAGTGCACTAGTAGGACTCTAGAGGACCCTGAACAGATTCAGAGTTCATGAAGCACCCAGGCCAAATGAAAACAATTCTTTCTCAAGAATATCCCCCAATATACGATATTTCCACTATGCTTGGTTAAGATTTGGAGGGGTAATCTTCGTTTCTCTCCCGTATGTGACCTCGTGTTTAGTGGTTGGGTGAGAGGGGGTTCCTGACTATGCTTATAGGAAAGTTGGAATTAAACTCTCTTTAGTGTTCTACAGTCTCTTTAGTAGTCTTGGAAAATTTACTCACTTAACCTAGTCCAAAGACCCTAATCCTAAGATATTGTTGGTGTTCTAAAAACAAAAAATATTCTAGTTGATTTTATTAGCGTGTGGTTGATTTGAATGGATTTTAACTCAAAGGGTTCATAGATATGAAACTGATGATGTGTAAGATACTTGACTCCAAATAGAATCCAAAAGAAGGATATGCAGTTCTTTCTTTCGGTGAATTCTACATATGGGAAGGAGAAGAGTTATATTCTTCTTAATGAAAAGAAAACACTCAAAACAATGCAATTTTGAATTTATGGGATCAATATGATGCCAAATGTCCAAGTAAATGTTTCTAAAAACTGAAATGCGCATGCAAAAATAACTAATTTTTCAAACATAAACCAAAGAAAAATTCCTAATGAATGTATAATTTATTTGTTTTATTAACTATGCAAGGATTCATTGAGCACCAACTCAATGAGTTCAACACCTTGTGGCAGGGAAGTTGTATGGAGCCTGAGCATGAGGCTTGTTTCATGGAGCTTCTTATGTATTCCCCACATATGAACACTGATAATATTAAGGTCAACAAGTTCATGTTTGACCTTAACGTCAACATTCCTGCAAGGTGAGGATCCTAATTCCTCAGATGTTGCACAATGTAGTCCAGAGGGCCCTCATAGCTGAGGAAGAGATGATCAACAGGGGTTAGGGAAAGACTCCTGCGAGACCAAAGGGACAGGTGACATCTGGTGCACAACAACATCAGACTCCAACTAGACTTTCTTCAAGGTTTTGGGATACGTCGAGAGGATTCGCGTTCATGACACCTCGATGACCGAATCCCTAGTGGGGAACTCCCTATAGGGGACCAACGCATTAAAAAAAAAAACCATTAGGTGTGTTCAGCGGAACAAACCAATGTTTTAGGCTAGTGAGCCAACAACTTTTACTTTGGGGACCAGGAGTATTGGACCAAAGAACGGATGTTGTTCATGTGGAGAACCACATTACCAGCGCGATTATCTCGTTGAGAGGGGCAGAGCATCCATATCAACATGACCCACTATAGTTGGAGATTTGGGCAAGGCCCACAAGATTCAAGCAGCAATGGATAACCTCCACGATGAGCACCAATCCACTATGCTCAAAATGTCCGGCACAATCACTAACAAAAATTTTGGTTTTGGATATAAATATGTAGTATAGAAGAGAATGAAAAAGGATGCAAGTTATATGCATTATTAGCACTAAACTTCAAGGGAGTGGCGGAAGGATTAGAATTTTTTTTGGTATTATGAGAGTTTGAGGATGTGGTCCCAGAAGAGTTACCAGGTTTGTCGCTCGAAGGAAAGATGGAATTTACCATCGGCTTAAAATATGTAATTGAACCAATAGCAAGCACACCTTATCGGATGTCAACTCTTTATTTATAGGAGTTGAAAATGCAACTGAAAGAGTTGTTGGACCTAGGACTTATATGTCAAAGTGTGTCACCTTGTTGTGTGCCTTTTTTTTCATACAAAAGAAGGATGGGTCATGGAGACTCTGCATTAACTATCATCAATTGAATAAAGAAACAATCAAGAACCCATATCCATTGCCAAGAATAGATGATTCGTTTGGTCAAATGAAGTGTGCAAAGTTGTTCTCAAAGATCGACATGAGATCAGGATATCACCAGTTACTGATCAAGGAGGAAGACATTCCTAATACCACATTCAAGATGAGGTTTCGAGATTACTAGTTTATCGTTTTACCGTTTGAACTTACAAACACCCCAAGGGTATTCATGAGCTTGATGAATGGGGTGTTTCGTGAATACTTTGGCAAGCTTGTTCAAGTAGTCATTGACAAAAATTTGATATATTCTCGAATGACGGAAGAACATGACTAACATTTGCACTTGGTACTACAGTTCTTACGAGAGAACAAATTATACATGAAACTGTTTAAATTCTCTTTCTATCAATCGAGGATTCATTATTTAGGGCATGTTATCTCCAGTGAAGGTATCGTTGTGGATCCAGCGAAGGTAGAGGCTATTTTGGAATGGCCTACGCCGACGAACCTAATAGAAGTACGTAGCTTCATGGGTTTAGCTGGATATTATCGATGGTTCATCGAAGGTTTCTCGAAGATAGAAAATTTGATTACAGAATTCATAAGGAAAACAAGAAGTTTGTATGGACTGAGAAGTGCGTGGAAGCATTTAGAAGGCTCAAGGATTTGTTGACGACAACGTCGATACTAAAATTCCCTGACATGGACAAGGACTTCTTGGTATGCATAGACGCATCGAGTGATCACTTACATCTCGAGGAAGTTAAGAAGGCATGAGGAGAACTACGCGACACACAATTTTGAGTTGTTGGCCATTGTGCATGCCCTGAGAGTGTGGACACACTACCTGATTGGACAAAACATTGAGCTAAAAATGGACCATTGTGGTTTGTATCACACTTTATGCAAAGTGACTTGAACGCGCGACAATGGCATTGGTCAAAACTACTTAACAAGTATGATTTTGAGATTACCTACATAAAAGGAACAATGAACAGAGTGGCAGATGCACTGAGTTGGAGACCACACATATTTTTAGTGATACCACTATAGATGAATCTTTGTGAAAATATTCTAACTATGTAGTGCGACGATGACTAGTATAAAGAGGTTAGAGGAAATATTAGACGAGACACCATGTTGGTACCAAAATTTGTGCGATTTACAGTGGACAACGATGGATTAATGAGATATAATAACCGAATTTGCGTACCTCCTAATGGCAAGTTGATAAGTTTGATCTTAAATGAAGCTCATATGGAAGTGTACTCATATAGGAGGCATGAAGATGAGGGAAGACCTTAAATCCTTTTTCTTATCAAAGGGAATGAAGGCGGACATAGTCAACTACGTGGCGATATGTCTAGAATGTTAGAAAGTGAAGGTTGAACATAGACATCAGAAAAGATTACTACAACCACACGCTATTCTAGAATCCAAATGGGAGGTCATTTAGATGGAATTCACTGTGGGATTGTCATTGACGGCAAGGAAGAATGACTCAAATTTCATAGTAGTTGGCACTTTAATGAAGAGTGAACATTTTATCCCTATGCATACGATGTCTCAAGTGCTAGACATAGCTGAGTTTTTATTAGCTATATTGTGATATTGCATGGTGTGCGTAAGAGGATCCTTAACGCAGCACCCCTACCTCAACAAGTTCTACACAACCTCCCAGTCTAGGATCGTTCTTAATCTCCCCTTTGAGTCTGATTGACTCTTTCATTCCCCACAAGAATATTCCACACACAAGTGTCTATCCATAGGACCTTCTTCGGAGCTACGCCTATGCGAGAAAGCACTAAGCGTCAACTCTCATCCATGTGACCAGCCAACGTGACCACAATATTCACCTGAAAAGTATTTCAGTTTTCGCGACTTTGGGATCACTAATGTGAGACCCTCTTACTCGTTAATCCCTGAAACCCCAAAAATCTAATGGGTCTGTTGAATCCTCCCTTGACTTTACTTGATGTGACCCCCGACTGCGACCTGCGGCCAAATCCTTCGACAATTCATAATTTCGCTTATCAGTGATTCAAAATGCAGCAACACCCTTCACCGCTGGCCGAAATTGTGGTGAATCATCATCACGATCAATGAATCTGAGCTCCTCATGATCTGATGGTATTGATTCTATCAGGACTTCGTGAATCAGGAGTTCACAACTCTTGACTTCGAGTCACAACACCCTCCATGCCCCGACTTCCAAAATGGCGGATTTAAGCATGCGATTAACAACCCTTGTTGATCTGGATCCAATGAACACTATCCCTCCCGAGCTTACAAGTGTTGAAAGACACTCAGTTTTAATATTCCTGCTGGTCTACAATATCCAACGACCCACAAAACTTTGGTGATTCTCCCTCTGAGAATTTTGACCGTTCATTCAGATTCCTCAAAGACTCCTGAAATACCTTGGCATCTTTCCTTCTGATCTTAACTTCTACAAGGTGAATCTAGACCTCGTTCTTACTTTGAACACTTCAAAGGTTCTAACCCCTCTGAATTTGTACTCTCACTGTAACTCTTGAAATCTAAGGAATCCTTGCATGCACACCCTGCGACATTCGCAATAACCCCTGGTTATTTCACTCTTCAAGTCTATGCACTCCTTTGCAACAACAGTTCTTCAACCCTTCTCCTCAGTTGGAAAATTATAATGCTTCAACTCACCGATGCACACCTTGCACGGCTCTATGCAATACCTGCACTCCAACTAGTATGAGAACAACAGTATCCTTACTAATCTTTTTTGAGATAAAACTCATAACTCTGTCAACACACTCTATGCAGACTTCCACTGCACTCCTTACAGGAATCCTCAGGATGAGAAACAATTGAAACTCATACTTCTCCTCTCACAGACATCATACATTCAACATGAAATCAAGAGCGTACACAGACATAACATTGAAACAAATGCATAACAGAGAACATAAGAAAAATTGTAAACATACCATTGAAATAGATGTAAACAACAACCACCACAACACCATGAAATGAAATAAAAGAATTGTTATATTAATTCCAATGCTCGTATACATTGTTCAATAGTTATAGCTATCTGCTTATACAATCTTAAAATCTCTGTTCTTCTCTATGCTCTTACTCTCTACAACTCTACAACTTACAATGAGAATTATTTAACAATGCATATGAGGGTGTCTTTTACGATTTTTCCCTCCTACGGATCTAAGCTATCTAATCTAAATAAAAGATACAACTACTTTACATTCATTACAATTAAATTCCTCCATATCTGACAGATGAGAGCACTTCTTAAGATCTATTTTACAATCTTGAAACATAAATGCAAATACGTTCTCCTAACTATAACATTAATGTTCCTTCATTCAAATTCAAAATGTCTCAAAATATTTGTTGGTGCAATTCCAGTTGTCCTTGCCTTTACACTTGCTTTATGGGATCGCTTGCGATGCTCCTGCTTCAATCATATCCGATCGAGGATTGGTGTTTACAGGATGATTTTTTACTAGTTTCCAAGAGGCCTTGGGAACCCAAATTAAATTTTGTACCGTGTATCACCCAAATACAGACGAGAAGACCGAAAGAATGAACCAAATATTGGAATATATGTTGTGTATGTACATTCTGGACTAGCAAAAGAGTTGGGAAGAGTTGTTTCCACTAGTCGAGTTTGGTTACAACAACAACTATCAAAGCACCATAAATATGATGCCATTTGAGTTTCTTTACAGACGACTGTGTCAGATGCCTTTGAGCTAGGATCGACTTGAGGATAGGGTCCTAGTAGGACCCAAAGTGATCCAAGAATGGAAGAAAAAATGAAAACAATAATACAGGGGATTAAAGAACTACAAGATCATCATAAGAGTTATGTCGATACACATTGCGTTGACCATAGTTATGAAGTCGGTG
Source organism: Picea sitchensis (assembly GCA_010110895.2). Lineage (NCBI taxonomy): Eukaryota > Viridiplantae > Streptophyta > Pinopsida > Pinales > Pinaceae > Picea > Picea sitchensis. Next base: position 114,513 of record SNQJ01S0011496.1, on the reverse strand, counting down.
ATCGTGTCTTCTTGCAAGTGAAACCGCACAAGATTTTGATCAAGTTTAGAAATGGTGCTAAACTTTCTCCTAGGTTTTTGGGACCTTTTGAGGTTATGGAAAATAAAGGGCTCATGGCCTATCAACTAGCCTTGCCTAATTCTTTGAGGCTTATGCACGATGTTTTTTATGTATCTATTTTGAGACATTAAGTTAGTGATCCTACACATGTGATTGACATGATTTCCTTGTAGGTGTCGGATGAAGGGGCACTCACGACAGAGCCAGTCCGCATTCTAGACCATCACATTCAATAGCTATGGTGTCAAACAATTGATCAGGTCAAGATCTAGTGGGACAATTATACTCCACACTCGACTACCTGGGAGTACGCATATGATACACACCATTAGATTCCTTTTTTGTTTGATGGTTAGACATATTATATCTTTTCAGATACTTTATTACCACACATATACTATGAAACTTCGGGATGAATTTTAAACCAAGAGGGGGTGTATGTAACATCCCACTCTTGCACGCACATGATTTGGCTTATTCTTGGAGGACAGTTGCACGCAAGTGATTCAGTTTTGTATATGGCTGTCTATTTAGCCTATGGATTTTGATGATGTTGTTGTTGGATTATGATGTTATGTTATCTGATATCTATGTATAAATAGGTGCTATTGACGAGTTTCTCCTGAGTGTGTAGGAAACTTGACAGATGGAGGATGTCGATGGCATCAATGGACCTCCTTGGACTTTGGATCGAGTCAGGGAGTTGATTGTATATTGTTGGGTATTTTTGTTTATGCATATGTGACATATAATCAAGTATATTATGTTGTTGTTTATGGATCGTTAACAATGTTTTGTTGATGGATGAAAACTAATGATTATTTTCTAATCAGACTCAAATAAGGAGTAAATGAGCCATGCACAACAACCAGATATTGAGGGAGTTAAATAATCCCTCAATGAGGCAGTTTTTTCTGGCGGACCCTGTCCCAATGTGTCATCAATCCATCACATCATACCTCCTCAGCTCTAGACCACTTACTGCTTACCATCCTTCCATCTTTCCACCATGCTGGCAATACCATACCTCCCCTTCCTCATGACATCATCCTCCATTATCCCGCCACCCATCCATAATAAAAAAACTTAGGCTAAAAATAAAATCAATAGGTTAATAATGTTAGTGATAGGATTTAGTATAATTAATCTAATTAAATAGGCTAGACTAGTTAAATAATCCATCAATTAATTAATTAATAAGTAATTAAGTTAGTTTAGTAACTAGGATAGTGTTTTATTAATTTAATATTAAATAAAGCACTAAATAATAATAAAAATATTAAAACAAAATAAAATAAAAATAAAACAAAGTAATTAAAAACAAATTAAATAAAAAGAAAACATATAAAATGCATAAAACATAAAATAAAACATGTAACATAAAAAATTAAAAACAAACAAACAAAACTAAAAAATAAAAACAAAACTCAAAAAACAATCTTATCCTAAGTTTCTCCAACCATGTCCCATGCATTCTGGAACCCCCCCCTCACATCCCATCACCTCAGGGGGGTCCGAAAAGTTCTTTCGTAAAACCACTCCCTAGAAACTTGTCACCACCACCAGATCCCCCCCCCTCTCCCCTTAAAACCACTTACTACCTCAGGGGGGGTCCGGAATACCGTCTTCCCAAAAAAAAAAAACACTTTTCCCAAATTTGTTTTTTAAAAATTGCCCCTTTTTGCTTGTTCAACATGTCATATTACAAAACCGATTCCGGGCAAGAGAAAAACAATTTTCATAAACTGAGAGAGGATTTTCTTCATAACAGGATGAATACCAAAAAACTCTCTCAGTTTTTTCACAGGTTCCACCCGTTGGGAGAATCAAATCTTTCTTGCAGCCTCATTTTTCAGATTTTTGGTTTTCCTATTACAATCCCAATTTTGATGGAGTTGTTATGGCGAGTGAGAGGAAAATTTGGAAAAACCAAAAGAGATGTTTTTCCATAAAATATTCATATACAATAACCTCTTTATGTTTTTTCCCAGGTGTCATCATTGAAGAGACAAAAATGTCTATGCGAACCCCTTTTTCGTAGAAATTCGGCCCGTCTTTCATGGTAGACAGTTTGGGATTTTTGGGGATTTCTTGCTATTTTTGGCCGAGACGGTTGAATCCAACTTCAAAACCTTGTTGGGGGGATCTCTCCTATTTATTGATGTGATTTTAATGTAATTTTGTTTATGATTGAGCTCCAGATTCATGCCCCACAAAGGATACATTGTAATTTTCTTGATGACTTTCCATGAATAAAATTGTAGCTGCAGGATTCTTGTGTTAGTCTCCCTAGTGATGTTTTTCTCTGAGTAAATGTTTTCTTTCTCTATTAATCCATTTGATGTTTTCCCTCATCCAATCATTGAAAGAAATATTATGAACATAACTTGTTTTTTTGCACTCCGTTTCTGGTATTTTAATGGTCTGCATGTTTTCGTCTGAAGTTGAGCATATGAATTCTTATCTGCTCCTCTACTTGGTGGATTTTCCCTTCTTTTCCTCTCCTCCACTTTAATTTGATTCAATTTGATATCTTTCTATCCTTCCCTATGATGACAATATTTACATTTGAGATAGATCCATTTTTAGAAAGGTAGACCCCATGGCCCAATGAAAATTCGAGTTCTTGATCTCGCAAACATACCAAATCCATAAACAAACCCATGTTTTGCATAACTAGCCTAATATCTATTCAAACAAATCTATATCAAACAGAGAGATCCCTCTTTGAGTCTTGGAGGGATATATCCAAGACTCAAAGTGGTTTTTATTTTTCCTCTGTGACTTCCTCCTTAGACTTGGGCAAATTATAGAGTGATAATAGAATAGCGACCATATTGAGGACTTTCTCCAGTAGTGCACTTCAAGTTCCATATCTGATCATTGATGGTGGATAGTGACCAAATACCAGAAGGATGAGATCATTCATCCGGCGACTCCAATCAGCTCCAGATAGTGCCGATTCAAAGACTCCATCGGAGGAAGAACTTGAAGCACGTCCAAGCAACCTAGAAAGACCAGGTAGTCAAGCTCAAATTGTATTCATGATATTATTGGTTTCATCTGCAATTACTTTCTCTCTTATCATGATCTTGGTCCAGAGTATATTGTTGAAGTTCGGGATGACCATTTTCAACCTGATGAACCTCAAAGGATTGAGCCCATTCCCATAGATATGGTACCCACTTCTACACCTATAGGAAGCCTTGATAGACATAAGCCTCCTGCTTTATTTCCTACAGATGTAAATATCTCTGATACATATGTGAAAAGTCCAGATTCACAAGTCAAAATTCCAGCCTGTTATAAGCCCCTTGATTTGCGTCCTATACCTCAGAAAATCCAAGACAGATACAAAACTCTAGATTTGCCTCCTATTCTCCATGACCTCCCTGTCAATTACATCAATAATTTGCCGAGGCTTGATGGAGAAAATGTGAAGATCACTGCTGAAAAGAATATTCAAAATCTTGAGGATTTTTTTGATTTGTTTGAGGTAGAAGATGATGATGTCTGCATCATAAGTTTTTCCCTATCATTGCAAGGTAAAGTCAAGAATTGGTTTAAGAATATTCCAGATGCAAGCATTAGCAATTTCCATCAGTTTGTGCAAGTTTTCCTAGATCGATGGGTGATCATGAGAAATGTATTTCTCATCCTAGAAGAGTATGACCATTTGAAAAGACAGCCAGGCGAAACAGTACATCAGTTTTCAGCAAGGTTCAATAATATATATCATGCAATGCCTGCTAATATAAGACCACCCCCATGATCCGCTCACTTGCATTTTTTAGATGCCTTCGATCCTGATATGGCATTCCAATTAAGAGAAAGGAACACTGCAGCTCTCAAAGAAATGAAGAACATTGCAGTTGATGTGGAAGCCAACTTGTTGAACAGAAAAGCAAAGTTAAAGGCAGAAGAGAAAGATAGAACATAAAATAGATAGAAACCATCTTCAGAAGTGAAGCTAGATGTCTTGGCCAGCACCATGGAAGAGATGATGCAGAATATTAGCATAAGAGAAAAACTTGATGTTCAAAGATATCACGTTCCATTGATTTCAGCAAAAGAAAAGGTCATTGTTCCCAAACATTTTGCAGCTCACCCTTGGTACCATGGTTTGGATAATGATTCTTTCATGTATTCCATTCACCATATAGTCGAAGATGAAGTTCAAAATTAGAGGGTGGTGGAAAATGTTCCTGACATGATATGCATGTTCATTGGCATTTCATCCATGGATGATTTACACACGTGTGATTAGTATGATGATGATCATAAGGCTAAAATAGATGTGGACTGTTCAAAGCAATCAACAACATGTCGTTGGCAGGAAAAAGATCATTTATATCTCAGATATGATAATCATCCTTTGCACAATAGTCATGACAACGATGAGGAAGAGGCAAAAAATTTCAGAGTAAGGGAAAAATCTTTGCCCATATGTTTCTCTTCTTTTCAATTTTTGAGAGGAAATTGTAAGCAAGTTATCAATAGTAGAGAGGGAGAATGTTCTGATCAGCTAGGTGAAGATGTCATTGCTGATGTAGAGGTTGTTCTAAATCCAGAGTTGCAACCCTTTACCTACTTTGATTTTCAAATTCCAGATGAAAGCTTAAAGCCTGAGGCAAATTATGAGTTAATCCAAAATAAATCTGTACCATTATGCTTTAATTCATTTCAGTTTTTGAAAAATAATCTTGAGTATATGCTAAAGGATAAATACACAGAAAATCAAGAAGTTTCAGTGGAACCAATGCAACAATTATTTCAATTTCTACAGGATCCAATATCTGATGTGTTGGATGACTGGTGTTGTCAAAGTCATTTTCCATTATCCAACTATGAGATAAAAATATATTATGATATTAACATGATCAGGCAGGCAAATTCATTTTCTTTTTCAGAAGAAGTCACATTACAAAGTCCATCAGAGAAGTTGCAGCCATGTCAGGAAGTGCATGAGGATGCAAATAACACAACTACAACATCAAATCATGAAGTTGAGTTGGTTAAATTTGAATATCCAGTAATAGGTCAAGTCTATCTTGACCCAGTGGCTATTTATATGGAGAAATTGTTCATCACAGAGCCACAATGCATTTCCAGTTTTTTTGTTATGTGTCATGATTATAAATCCCCTTGTGATGAAAATCATGATGGAAAGCATTTCATGATGCCTATGCAAGTTCTATTTCTGATATCGATTGAAAACATTGAAAGAGTAGAGCTAGTAGAGTAGCTACTTGATTGGCTTCATTGTCATTTTTGTATTATTTGATTTAGCATGATTTTCAGCAGTATAGGGTAGGTAGGAGAACATGAATAAGCTCAACAGTCCGAGCATATCTTTTTCAACAGTGTTCATTTTGGTTTGGTTTCATTTAAAAGATCAAAACAGGTACTGGTTGTAGAATAATTTTGGGATCAGCCCAATGAATAAAGTACCGGCCTGCATATTCAGAGTTCAGTGGTTCTTGACACCTCCCAAAAGAGTTGCCATCCCCAGGTGGAGCCATTGTTATAACCCTATAATTCATAGGATCATCTGACGACTGGAAAATTTTCACTCTGGATGTATTTTGGCTTGCAAATAATATTTCATTTCTGCAAATCATTTTCAAGGGAAGGAAAAGAAAATAAAACTCATGATTTTTGACACTGTGTGGTGTTTCCTAACCCCATGGAGACAAAAGCAAGGGAAGCAGTGCACAAAACCCACAAAAAACACTAAACCTATGTTTTTGTTGCATTCGCACTCGGAGGATAAAGAACGCGCTTAGATCAATGGTCGATCTAGCGGCGCGTAGATCAATGGATGATAGTGGATTCCAGACCCCCTTGATCGTTC
>SNQJ01S0011496.1:78805-104603 GCA_010110895.2 Picea sitchensis | reverse complement strand
ATGCTTCTAAGGAAGCTACTTGGAGAGTATAAATAAGAGGGAAGAGTCTCTTGTGAAAGGTGATCTCATGTGCATCTCTTGTGTATATCTTAAGCATATATTGAAGATCTATTCTGAGAGGTAGTTTGTCTAGAGGATCTCGTGGATGCATCAAAGTTTTGGTAAGTCAGAGATCATGATGACAAAAGTCTCGGAAGTCCATAAACCCTAGTTTATGAGGTATACACAGGCTGCAGTGAGCCATGGCATGTACATATGTGGGATGAATGAGTACATGGCACATACAATGGATGAATTCATGTAGACTTGAGTGTAAGGTTGTGCCAGGCTCTTGAAGACTGAAGGAGGTTCCAGATCTGCATTCTATGGGCTCATATCTGTCATAGAAATTATGGTATGGTTACATTGTTGTCTTGATGGATACTCTTGCTTGTTATGTACTGAATGCTTAAATAATTCTTGGTATGGTTGTTGTTATGTGGTTTATGTTGGTTGATAGAGTGGGCAACACTCTTATGATTCAGTACCGATATGATTTCCATAATATGTTGATTGCTTATACATTATTGAGTAGCATTCATATTGTATGGTTTAGGAGCATGAGTGAGTTGTTGGAAAGCTTGGATTTGTTGTGATTGATTATGGGTCAGATTGGATAGTGAGCGACATAAGAGAATGTGGATGAAGGCTATAGATGATCTGAGTGTGTGATGAAAAGAAAACCCTAATTTCTCAGAAGTGATACGTAGGTTGTAGTACAGATTGGCCGCATACATACGTGAGTTGTACTACTGGTAGGGCATGTACATACATGTGCTTCACTACTGAAAGGTCACGTACCTGTTGACAAATTGATATCTGTTGAGGATTGTTGCCTCATCTTAGTTGGTGCTGACTGTGTGAGATGAGTCTTTCATTATAGAGTTGGTGCTCTTGTAGAGTTGTACTCTATTCAGTTGTTGTTGATAACCCAATGATTGTAGTCTGTAATAAAAAGAAAATTGTACATACATATTGTGTTCCTTGTGGTGATGATTTTTTTATGATATGTTGTTGATGTATGTTCACATTTAACTGGTTATAAATGAAAACAATAAGTAGAGAGAAAATGGTTATTTCTAACTAATGAGTTTTTTGAAGGGGTAGTTTTGGGGAAGAGAGCCCTAAACTGTTCAACCGCCACCCTCTTAGTGTAGTCAGTGTATACAACAAATTAAATACTAATGGTTTCAGTCATAACATCCATTTTTGGTTATGTTGATGACTCTAAAATGAACAAAGTAACTATTTCTATAATGAATGAGGTGAAAAAGTTTGAAAACCAATCTAAGTTTGATTTTGCTACTTTCAAAGCTAATCTGATTCATTTTCAACTATCATCCTTTGAATAGTTAAAATCCCTCTAATATCAATCCTATTTTATGTTCATGATATTATATTCACAATTCAATTTTTATTAGAAGCAAAGCCTTGAGATTATGAAGAAAGTTGATTCAATTAAACCACTTCCTATTAGGGAGTTGACTTGTATTTTAGCTTTAGTAGAAATAGAAGGAGAATATTTAGAATTTTCTAATGAATTCTTGTTTAATACTTGTATTCCTCTTCTGGGCCATGAAACCAATATGATGGATTTAGATTACGAACAACGAACAAAATATGCATTTGAATCTTGATAATAAAGTTGGTGATTGGTTTTTGTTGAGAAGATATACGTTTATTAGAATATATGGAAGTAAAGTTGAGCCATGTCATATACATATATATATATATATATATATATATATATATATCATTTTCCCTGGAATATTATAGATAGACAATAAAATATAATCATTTCTATTTTATCTCAAAAAGTAAGAAGGATTCCTTCAACGTACTTGTTGAATTTCCATCCTTCATCATAAAGGGAATATTAAAAATTGATAATATAAATAAGTTTCTATTTTCTTTTGAATTAACAAAAGGTGAATCATGGAAGTATTATCGACAACATATCATCTCATATCAGCTTAGAAGTGTAGGTTTACCCCCTTATCAAAATTTCTCTAATTTATCTATTGAAATGATAGCTAACAAAATCACATGGGAAGATGTGGAACATTTTTTTATTATGTAGACTCGCACAGGAAAATATGGAACACATATTAAACCTCAATTCATCATTATAGTGGCTTAAGACATGGATTTTGAATTTAGTATTACAGGAATAATAAAACTATCAAGTATTGTCAAACAAATTATTGGCACCACATCAAAGATTTCAAGCAAGCATGATGGAAAAGAAACAGATTAGCAAGATGAAAAGACAAGAAAGATCCTAGAAGTGGTCAAAAAAGAAATAGAAGATGTTCAAGAAGATAGTTTTGGACAAGTTCATTCTCTTCTTAGAGAATTACAACAAATGAAACTAGAAGGGCCACTAGTTATAGTATGTCCTTATCTTACACCAAATTTATTAAATTTGAGCAATCAAATTTATCATTAAAAATCTAGAGCAACCAAATTTATCATTAAAAAATAAATATTCATCATATGGAAGTATATGCATAATTTCAACAACAAAGATAGTATTCAAACTGATTATCATGAATTATAATGCGGTTAAGTAGCTTATTTCAATGCTTCCCGCAAGTTTCGTGACATGGTTTAATCCCCTCTCATGGATCCTATCTTTGGATATTGTGGTAGAGACTAATGCCTATAGGTTTTCATATAAATACAGTTGTAGTCCAAAAAATGGTATGAGAGCGACATCTCTGGATTTCGAAACTCTCCTGGCACACACCAGAGGGGATATTGTTGGAAATTGGTTTCAACGCTTCCTGTGAGTTTCACAACATGGATTAGTCCCCTCTTGTGGATCCTAACTCAGACGATTGTGGAAAATACTAATGAATTTAGGTTTTGATCTAAAGACAATTATATTCCAACAATATGGTCCTAGATTTATTACCTCAATAGATTTGGATTCAAAAAATTCAATTTAATAGTTATGCAACTCTAGAATAGAAAGGGATCTAGTTTATATGAATATAAGAATACTTCAATCAGAGTAGATCTCAATGAAATTAGTGATATTGATTTGGTGGAATGGTATAGGAAAACTAATGACATAGTCACCCATAGTTCGATTCATCCAACTATCAACGTGAGGAAATTACAAGAAATATTAACTAAGTTCTATCATCAAATAGGTAATGATAAAATAATTCATATAATCAAAGTTAGTAATATTAGAGAGTTAGAAAATCAAATTGCATTAATTACTCATGCAAAAAAAGTGGATTCTAATTTAAAAAATAGTTTTGATGAGAAGGAAAAAGAGATCAAGAACTTAATGTCTAGACTGAAGATACGACATTCTTATTTAATTGAGTGAAAGGAATTATTGGAAACCTATGAGGCTAGTGATCCGAAAATATCTTTTAACGACAATGGTTGAGTTATTTTGCATGAGTTAAAATACCATTTAGGAAATTAATGAAAGAGGAAACATAGTAGACATAAGATAATATACAGATATGAACATAATCACGAAGAACAATAAACCATAAAACACCAAATTGATAATGGAGATCGGAAATCTCGCCAACGTCTCCGGGCCTTTATCTCAGTGGGTGAGTCCTTCTTATTTACATTAAAATATTTAAACTCACATCATAACAGTGCAAAAATGTTACAAAATAATATGGTCTTGTTATATCAGACCTCAAGAACCCCACAAAACTAACAGCACTGAAAATAGATGAACGAAGCTCCCAAAAATGGCCCGCAAAGGTGCTCTCCTCAATGGCTTCCCTGCATAAAAATGGCTTTGGCTTGGAAAATATTCATCATTTACGTGTTATGAACCTCCCCCATGGCTCCAAGAACCTCTGTTTTTTATATTATTGAAGTGGGTAACAACCTCCCAACTTCTCCCCAAGATCTAGCCTCAAAAAGGGCCCAAGATCCTCCCAAAATGGCCAAAATCTCTCAATATTAGGCCAAAAATCAATAAAAACCATATAATATAGTATAAAATCCATTTTTGGGAATATATTAAGGTAACAACCCCCTTTTTTCGTGCTACTCGTCACCTAGGCACACTCCATGTGGTCAAATGTTGAGTGTTGGGCACACTAGACCCTTAACTGTCGGTCCTTGGTCATATAACATGGCCATATGCCCTGGCCTTAAGTCTCCCCCCCCTGCGCCCAAATTGTTATAACACCTAGTCATTTAGAAATGGGTTACGTGCCCTAGTCGGTGTGATATACTTACTGAGTGGTACTAACCCTCATCTACCCACGATAACAATAGATCAACGGTCACATGCAAATCCCACAGGATCGGGCGCTAGACTCCAAAACAAGATTCTCGCACCATTCGTTTAAACACTCGATCATATGTGGCGGTTCCATGGTATACCTCCATAGCTTAATATGGAACCTAGACTACACATCTGCAAGTGTGCCATACAACATAACTCACGGTCATTTGTAGTGTGGTTGCATGGTATACATCGGGGCTGGGGCTAGGCCCCATCCCTTACTCCGCCAAACTTAGCATTCTTTCAAACTTAAATTAAATTTTTGCGCCATAGTTTAATAAGAGACACCAAGGGAGGGTTGGTAGTCTGACCCTACCAAGACACTATCCCAAACCAGAGGTCACGGGTTTGACTACCGTGAACCCAAATTTTTTCTAATAAACTTTCCAATGAATCAACCAATGGAGGGGTTCCACCTGGCATCCCAAGACTCAGCCACGTGGCACCGTGACACTTGCCAAAAAGTATTTCATGTGTCAAAACATAATTCAACCACCTGTATGATGTTGTGTCTCACTAGTTAGCATCCAACACACCTGCAACATCATCTTGTAGTCTAGTCATTTGCCATGTGTCGTACAGTTGTACGAACCTTCCAAATTAGTCATATGGGCATGCCATGTGTTACCCTTGCAGTGATGACACGTGTCACAATATAACTGGTCCACCTGTCACCATCAACTGGCTAGTTAGAACCAATGCATCACTACCATGTCACTATAAGACTATTTTTCCCTGTACAATCATCAGACACGTCATCACTGTAGGGACTGTATGGACTATACATACAACAATTTGTTTTTGCATGTTTGATGAAATGAACAAACTGCGATATCTTGAGCATACGAAGTTTGTTTGAGATCGTTCAAGTTGCATTGGGTTCGTATCGATGAGGTCTATAGACATGTCCATTTTGAATCCATTCCGAGCAATTTGATTTGTAGGCCTTCCTGGACCCATTTTGGTCCCGAGATCCAATTTTGGATCACACCTCCCCACTAAATACCTTTTGGTCCTCCAAAAGGTCACTAACCAGTCATCAAGTGTGGGATAGGCCACCCAATGTTTTCTTTGTCTTTAAACTCTGTCATCTGCACCTGTCTCATCAAGATCAACTGTTAAACAACGATGTTGACTGACAACATATTGTTCACCACTTGTAATATGTCACATATTACTGAAGCCACTATCATCCATGTTGAAAAAATTACTAATGATAACATTATAAATATGAGGACAAATGAGATAATATGTTTGTAATATTTGCACAACATTAGCTTACCTTGAATCAAAATGTGCTTGATCTTCCATTCTACAATCATCTCCTGTTCTTTCTTAAGATCAATTACTTGATTTGAAACAAATATAGGTGTGTTTCTTTCTTGAGATTCCTTTCTTAATTGTTCCATTGTTTGAAGAGATTGTTTTTCTTTTAAGTGATGAGCATGTACAACATATTCTTGACCTTATTTGATTAAGTGATATTGATTCTTCTCTCTATAGAAGATTTCTTTACGTTCATACAAATAAGGACTGCCTAAGACAATTCCACATTCATTGAGTGGCACCACATCACATGTTACCGCATCCACAAACTTAGATGAAATTTCAAACTTTAATGTGCACTTCTCTGTTATGTGAAATTTATTTGTTGCTTATCCATTTAAGTGTGTAAGGCTTATGGTGCATCTGAGTGTTTAATCCCAATTGTTTAACCAATTCCTTTAAAATCATGCTAGATTGAGATCCACTATATATTAATGTGTCGACCTTAGTATGCCTCATAATGACACTTATGTGAAACAATTTACTTCTAGAGTCAAATCCATCACCAATTTTACCTGTCAAACCAACCAATGAAACTTTAGATTCATCACCTGAATCTGATCCCAAGTTTGTTGGTCGTGTTGTTGCTGCAAATGTTTTCCTCCCTTTCCTTTCTTTGAACCACTTCGGTCTCTTCTTAGGATGAAATTGCCAACAATGGTCCTCATCATGCCCTTATTTCTTGTAATGCTTACAAGAGGGATTCTCTTCCTTTCTTGCAACTGAATTTTCCTTCTTTCCATTCCACCTCTTTTTGTCCTCTTTCCTTGAAGACGATTCCCCTAATACACCAACTCCTATTTTCCCTGCCTCAATGTATGTTACTTGAAAAGAAACCTCATCAATATTAGTAGTTCCAAACATAAATACAGTGTTACAGATATGTGCAAGTAAACCTCCTATATACTTCATAAGAGTTTCTTGGGTATGTAAAGGAATATCTAAGATCAATGTCATCTTACAAAAACCATCTGTGTATTCTTGCACTGTTTGTCCTTTTCTTAGTTTAAGATCTTGACAGTCAATTAAATCTTTCTCTTTATAACCCAAAGGATATAATTGATTTATAAGTGCAGAAACAAAAAATTGCCATGATGGAAATACATTACCCACTTGTTGCATGCCATTTTTCAACTTGCTTTGCCACCAGATCAGTGTTGTGCCTACAATTCTAAGCGATGCCAACTTGATTTGAGTTTCCTCATTCTTGATCTGTTGCACATTGCAATAAACCTTCATATGTCTGACCAAATTATCAAGTCTTTGTGCATTGACTTCACCATGATACATGGGTAATTCAAATTTTACATCAAGCTTAAGTAAAGACATTTATTGTTTATGTTTATCAACATGTTTTCTTGCAGTGGATTTAGAACTTGAATTTGAAGAAGAAGAAGAAGATTATGGAGAAGAAGGAGGTAAAGGAGGAATTTGAGGAATATCCTCTCCTTATTCACTTTTGGCCTTTGAATATTCACCTAGATTCATTCTCTTCCATTTCAATTAATACTCATACAAAACCTTCATCATCTCTAACATGGCGAAGATTTTTTTTTGAAATTATTTCTCCTCATTAGAAAGTGCCTCTTCTAATGTCATCTTCTCACTTTGAGAAGTTCTCTTTCTCAATTCAATCAATGGTTTATCTTTATAAATCTCTCCTTCACTGTGACTCATATTTTCCCTAGCAATCATGCAAACACAAAAGCCAACCGTCAACTATCTTTGATACCACTTGATCTGAAAAGATCTTTTAATGACAATGGTTGAGTTATTTTGCATGAATTAAAATACCATTTAGGAAATTAATGAAAGAGGAAGAATGAAAGAGGAAACATAGAATCCATAATATAATATACATATTTGAACATAAGCATGAAGAACAACAAACCATAAAACAGTAAAGTGATAACGGAGTTCAGAAATCTTGCCTACGTCTCTAGGCCTTTGTCTCAGTGCGTGGGGCTTTATTATTTATGTTGAAATATTTAAAATTACATAATAACAATTCCAAAATGGTTACAAATTGATCTATTATTTCTCTACTATATCTCAAGAACCCAACAAAACTAACGGAACTGAAAATGGATGAACAGAGCTCCTAGAAATGGCTCGCAAAGGTTCTCTCCTCAATGGCTTCCCTGCATAAAAATGGATTTGTATTGGAACATATTCATCATTTACCTATTATGAACCTCCCACATGGCTCCAAGAACCTCTATTTGTTTGTATAAATTAAGTGGGTAACAACCTCCCAACTTCTCCCAAAGATCTGGCCTCAAAAAGGGCCCAAGATCCTCCAAAAATGGCCAAAATCTCCCAATATCATGCCAAAAATAAATAAAGACCATACAATATAGTATAAAAGTAACTTTTGCACAAATAGTAAGGGCACAACCCCATTTTTCCACACTTCTAGTCATTTGGTAGCACTCCATGTAGCTAAGCGCTGAGTGTTTGGCACACTAGTCCCTTAACTGTTGGTTCATGGTCACATAGCATGGACATATGTCCTGGCCTTAAGCCCCCCACATGCTCAAACTGTTATAACACCTGGTCATTTAGCATTGGGTTACGTGCCCTATTCGGCAGTATATCCCGACCGACCGTCACTAACCCTCATCTACCCATGCTAACAATAGATCAATGGTCACATGTGAATCCCACAGTATCGACGACGATACTCCAAAAAAATATTCTCGCACCAACTGTTTAAACATTGGATCATATGTGGAGGTTCCATGGTATACCATCAGGGTTTAATATGGTTCATGGGCTACACATATGTGAGCACGCCATGCAACATAACTCACGGTCATATGTAGTGTGGTCACATGGTATACATCAGGGCTGGGGCTAGGCCCCAACCCTTACTTTGCCAAACTTAACATTGTTTCAAACTTAAATTAATTTTTTTCGCCATAGTTTAATAAGAGACACCAAGCATAGGATGGTAGCGCAACCCTACCAAGACATTAGCTTGGATCAGAGGTCATAGGGTCGACTCCCATGAACCCAAATTTTTTCCAATAACCTGTCCAATGAAAAAACCAAAGGAGGAGTGCCATGTAGTAGCCCAAGACTAGGCCACATGGCACCATAACACTTGCCAAAAAGTATGCCATGTGTCAAAACCTAATTCAACCATTAGTCTATCGATGTGTCTGCCTAGTCAACATCCAACACACCTGCCATGTTAGCCTGTAGTCCATTCATCTACCACATGTCATACGGTTGTATGGATGTGCCATGTCAGTCGTACGAATGTGCCATGGCACCCTTTGTTAGGTATCTATAGAGGTATTGGGGGGGTAGAGGGCCCATAATGATAATAGTGGAGGTCATTCAATGTAAGGTGGACCAGGTCACTATATTATTAACTAAGGTCCACTATGGTAGTTAGATATATTAAATGGGTATTTATATATAATAAATATAAGAGGACTTCTTAGAAGGTTCTACTTATAGAATATTCCTCCTCTAGAATGTTCTTAGGTGATGGTAGCACTATATAAAGGGGTTCAAGCAATGTAATGAGACATGAAGTGAATTATTGTATTTGGAGCTGAAGCTCAATAGGAGGATGCCCCCTCGAAGAGGCAAGTGAATAGGAGAGGATCCCTTTCATAATAGGATCCATTGTATTGTGTTTCCCTACCTCAAGGGTTTTCTCTATATTCTTGTGTTCATGTTATGGTGAATGGTTTGGTGTTTATTATTGGTTTATTGCTAAAGTATATTTGCAGATCTAGTATAAACACTTAACAATTAATAATGTTAGGTAGATAGAGAGGTAGTGGGGGGGGGAAAGAGGGCCCATATTGATAATAATGGAGGTCATTCAATGTACGGTGGACTAGGTCCACTATATTATTAAATAAGGCTCACTATGGTAGTTAGATATAATAAATGTAAGAGGACTTCTTAGAAGGTTCTACTTCTAGAAGATTCATCCTCTAGAATGTTCTTAGGTGATGGTAGAAATATATAAATGGATTAAATCAATGTAATGAGACATGAATATAAGTATTTTATTTGGAGTGGTAGTTCAATAAGACGATGCCCCCTTGAAGAGGCAAGTGAACAGGAGAGGGTCCATTCCATAATATGATCCATTGTATGGTGTTTCTCTACCTCAAGGGTTTGATATAATAAAGTGATATATTTCTATATTTTTCTATGAATATTTGTGGTTTTTATATATGGAAGTATTGGGTTCTTAACCACTAGTATCAGAGAACTTTCCTTGTTAGACATTGTGGGAAACTATTTTTTACTTTTGCATATTTGTTTTTCGGAGAAAAAAAAAGAGGGTCATGACATTCCAGAAATTTTTGATATTTTTGTGTGAAAATTTTGAAGAAACGGGTTGTATATCTGATTTTCCCTCAGAAAAACACCCAATTTAAAAAAAAAATCATCCAAAATGGAGTTCGGGAAGTCAAGATATTGAAGTTTTAAAATCTGTAATTTTTCAGGGTATTTTCCATGGATAATGACGCGATTTTTGTTATTTTTGTAGCAGTTGGAGGCCAAATTTGCCCAAAAAAATTACATATCTAAGTTCCTCTCACAATTTCTCCCAATTTCAAAAACACAATCAGCCGAAACGAAGTCCGGGAAGTGAATTTATGAGTATTTTAAATTCAACAATTTTTCAAAGTTTTTTCGGAAAGCATCGCGATTTTTTGTTGTAATTTTTTGTTCTATTTTTTGGGTTTTTTCATGACGACGATGGGATTGTAGAGTTCATAAATTTTCATAGGGTGCTCAGATGACTATTTCTTCTCAAACCCTCAAATAAATTCTACAGATTACTAAAGCATTCAAAGCCCAATTGTTTGACACATTGAATGACAGATTGGATGACTTTGTAGATGGCCTCACATACGGACTCAATGATAGTTTTTGTAGTATTCAAGATTCATTGGATAGCGTGTAGGAAATATTTCTTATGGAGGACCTTAGGAATGAATATAATCAATAAATATATGTTTGGTATGATTTTGAGGTCGATTGTGATGATTGGTATATGGATAGTTGTCATTTCTGGGATGACAACCACTTCCATATTTTGTTTTTTGACTCTACTCCACCTTTTGTAGAGAACATCAATGTCCCACATCAGGAGCTAGTTATGATTACCAACATCTAGCCTGCATATTCTACAATGGTAATTTTCCTTCAATATTCAGCGTTGACCCTTTCACACTATGTGGTTGGACATTGTTTTTTGGATCTAGATGATAGGTGTCAGTATTGGGAGTATAATTTTTAGTTGGTTATTGGGTGTCCGTATCTTTCATGTGGAGTTAACATGGGCACTTGGACATGGGACCCTGGTTTACAATGGAGATTGGACTAATTCAACATGGTGGCTTTGATTTCTCAATGGGACCTTGTTTATCTAGTCTACTTCATCACTATGGTTCACACTTATCCATGGGACCATGGTTCTCTAGTCTACTTCAGCACTATGGTCCACACTTATCCATGGGAGCCTAGTATATGGTTGTACATCAAGCACTGAGGAAAGCGCTTCATAAGGGGGATGGAATGTTAGATAGATAGAGAGGTAGTGGGGGGGGGGGGCAGAGGGCCCATAATGATAATAGTGGAGTTCGTTCAATGTAAGGTGGACTAGGTCCACTATATTATTAAATAAGGTCCACTATGGTAGTTAGATATAATAAATGGGCAGTTATATATAATAAATGTAAGAGAACTTATTAGAAGGTTCTAATTATAGAAGATTTCTTCTCTAGAATGTTCTTAGGTGATGGTAGAACTATATAAAGGGGTTCAAGAAATGTAATGAGACATGAAGATAATTATTGTATTTGAAGCAGTAGCTCAATAGGAGGATGCCCCCTCGAAGCAGCAATTGAATCGAAGAGGATCTCTTCCATAATAGGATCCATTGTATGGTGTTGCCCTACCTCAATGGTTTGATATAATAAAGTGGTACTTTTCTATATTGTTCTTTGAATATCTGTGGTGTTTCTATATGCAAGTATTGGGTTCTTAACACCCTTGCAGTGGTGACACATGTCACAATATAACGGGTCAAATTGTCACCATCAAATACCTAGTCAGCACCAATGCATCACTTCCACGTCACTGTACGATCACACGACCTTGTACAGTCAGCTGACATGTCGACACTATACAGATCATACAAACTATACAATCAACATTTTTTTTCTCTGTTTGACGAAACATATAGACTACAATATATTAAGAATATGATGTTTGTTTGAGCCCGTTCAAGTTGCATTGGGTTTGTATTGCCGAGGCCTATGTACACATCCATTTTAAATCCATTTTGGTAAATTTAATTTTTAGGCCTTCTTGGACCCATTTTGGTCTCGAGATCCAATTTTGGATCAACTAGGGATAAATCACTTTGAAAAAATGTTTCCCTTAAGGAAACCATTACAATATTGTTAAAAGACATTGCATATTTGAAAGAGGACAAAGTAAAGCTTCAAGAGAAATATTTACAAGAGGTCAAGAAAATTCAACAAAATATTGAATGCAATGCTCATTTATCACATTTATGTATTACCTATTTCAAACTCGATTATAATAGGAAGTGGTGGAGAAATTGATCACCAAAAAGAAGATTTTATAAAAAAAATTCGATTATAATAGGAAGTGGTGGAGAAATTCACCAAAAGAAGATTTTATAAAAAAATTTAAGGAACAAGTAGAATAGAAGACTTAGAGTGTCTGTCTTCTCATTGAAGAGAAAGAAAACCTTCATAATATTTTGAATGATGCATTGAAACAAGTTCCAAGAACACAACATTTCATGGACTCCACACAAGTACTTTGGGATCAATTTGTCACATAATGGATCAATTCAAAAGATATTTAGATTTGTATCAACACTGCAGAACAATCACCATCAATAATCATTAGTTGGATATTAACAATATAATACCATAAATTGAAAATAAAGATTTGCACATTGAAATGATAATTAATTTTATAAATTGTTTGTTCGATCAAGATTTAAAAGCATCAACAGTTATAGATAGGATAGAAGGAGTAACTAATGTCTCAACTATTCTAGAGAAAATAGAGTTGATAAAATCCCTGAAAAGGAAGATAGATGAAGCTCAGTCAACAATTAATAAGTTTAAAAGACAATTCAGAAAGATCAAGAGATTTGGATTTCCTTCTCTTTGTGCAACAGATCCCTGGTTATAGTCAAAAGAAAAATATGTGTAGATATAGATTTCCTATCATTATAAAATAAAATTTTATATGGGTGAGAATGAGGTATTTTCAGGAAACTTTCTTATAAATTCACTAGGGAAATATTTCACCCTTTTATCATTGATTACATAATTTTTAGCAACCCAACATGTTGGTCCTTTCTCCATGAGGAATTAACTTGAAACATTGTATAAGAATATTATTAGATATCCTTTCTTGGTAGGAGGAGAATGGAATGATATGCTCTAATTTAGAATGATCTCTTTGCAAGTTCAACACGAAATCCTAACACAAGAGGAAGAGCCTAGCAAAGAAATAGTGAAAACATCATCAAATCTCATGCGAAGAAGTAAAAAACAAGTGGTTCAATAGGAGAAAAAACTGATTATCAAAGATATTATTCCTAGGGCATCTTCTTCTATTAAAAATAGTCAATGGAGTCAAAATATGAAAGGAAAAAAGTAATTAGTTTAGTTAGAAATAACTATATACTAAAGACTTTTTAGTTAGAAAAATTAGTTAATTGGAAGTTATGAAAAAAATATTTAAAAACTGATATAAAAGATATTGTTATGGTCAAAATTTTCTGAAGAGACATACATTTATTTCTAAGAAATCGTTCAGACAAACTTATTGTATTTCTGAATATTTTCAATAGCATGTTAATGAATGATTTTGGAAGATAGATTCGACACTTATTGTTGTTGGCTTATCATGTTCTTTTGTTCTTGTTCTATTTGTTTAGATATATTTTGGTGTTTAAATTTCATTTTATATTAGCGATTATAGGATGGGTTCATGGATATTTGACATGATCGTATCTTTGATACTTGTTCATTATCTATTTGATTAATGATTCCACGGATTAACATACATGGTTAGTTTGATATTATTCTCTTTTGTAAATATATTTCAAGTGAATATTGTCCATAGCATCAAAATGTATACACTATTTTATTACATTGTGTTACCATGAATATAGTTCCATGGAATGATCATTGTAGCTTTGTAACATACCCAATATCAAAGTGATGAGAAACCTCTCTTTGATACAACTTTGTAAGAGACCCAGAACAACAAATACCAATACGATTTTCTTATCTACAAATATGAAATGTACCCATTTCCTAGGTACTTTCAAATTCATCTTCTTGGACTGGTATGGATTATGTTCCATTCATTAAATTCAAGAAACAAGATAAAAACATATGAAATTAATGAGGACATGCTAAACCATAGAAGAAATTATCAAAATTCCATGCATGATATTAACAAAAAGCATGCACATATAAACACATCACAGAGATCATAATTGCACAATGGAATAGAAATTCTACAAAAAAGAAAAAAGATAACTTATCTTTAACTAAGCCATTCACCATCTAGTTGTAGAGCAAGGATGTTCCACCCAAACATAGATGTTGTTGTTAATTCACTCTCAACAATAGGTCACCATCAAGCCAAGGATATGAATCCAAAAGGATGATTATTAGGTTGAATCTAAACACAAAGTAGTTAGCTACCAAGCTCTCATGTTTTCCCAACCACATATCAATCCTAATTTACCATCTCTCTTCCCCTTCAGCTCTCACAACCCAAAGAAATGGACCCGTTTGTTTGCAATGCAGTCCCTCATGTTGTTCTAATTTATTTCTAGGGATCCAATGCTACTTTTCAAGAATGTTAGTGCCAAAAATTCCAAGGATTCTCAATTGTGGATATCTCTTTCCAAATTGTCATCATTCTCATTCACACAGGCATATYTTCCTTTATGGAATAATAAAAAAATYCTTACATCCACCAAGCAATGGCTGTCTAGTTCTAGCCATTCATATTCGCATGCATATACSAAGAGAAAACAAATGTTAAAKAAAGAGTAAGGAAAAGATAAGCAACAATGAATGAAGAAACCAAACAATTGAGTAGAAAAWGAATGAGCCAAAATGAATGAGGATCAAATCAATGCGCAACAAAATGAATGAACAATGAAAAACCCCCAAACATCCCACTTGAAGTGTTTAAATAACAAGGAACCCAAGGAACAATRTAGTTTYCCCAATATACACATGCGTCCCCTCCTTCGCCCCATAACACAAATGTGGGTAAATAAAAATAAATAAAAGGAGTATCCCATCAACCCCCTCTCTCGTGGAATTGTATCCCCCTATAACTCTTGTCCTTGCYCGTATTGCATCTAGCGATGCAAATTTTTAATACATATACTGAGTATTACATTTCTAGGAACCCCGACCTTTAGACATACCAACTCACTAGCCTAASTCACATTTACATAATACTCTCCCCTTATTTTTTCACTCTCCTTAATGTGAAACACCATATCAATGTCCTTAATATTACAAATATAGGCTCTGTGGCCTTTAATTACCATCGACACTAGATCAAATGCTCATATACAAAGGTAATCCAACCTAAAAACATACATACATAGGCACTACAACCAAAACTTACATAATGATCTCACAATTTATATTTTTTGTAGAAGTTCCAACTAGCAAGCTCCCATCGCTCATCATCCTACACAATCTAAGGAAGTGTACTTCCATATTTGTTATGCATTCCTTCAGGTTGTACCACTTCTCTTTAGGTATTTGGTGAACTCAAACATGAAGTCTCTGAGTTCTAGCTCTGGGAACCACAACTGCAACAAGTTCACTAGACTTTCCTCATTCCATTCCTTGTCCTTGAGCTAAATTTCCTTCTGGTGTTCTTCTACCTGAGATTCTAGATTCGATAGAAAACATATCATATGTATTTCACACATGCAATTATCATGAGATATCATCATAACAATTTCTCTCATTAAATGTCAAATTTGTTTCATAAGGAAACTCGAATTTCCCTGAGTATGATATTCCATCTCATAATTGCTTGGATCTTGTTGCAGTAGGAATCAATTTTTCTTATTCCTTACAATAATTTCATATATGAGACTACTCTTACTCGCAACATTCTCAACCTTTCATTCAACCAAACATATTTGTTAGGATATCATAACAAGATATATATATTTTTTAATTACTAATTTCTCAAATCTATTTTATGTAGGAAAGAAAAAATTTCCATGCATGATTTTTATACTCATTAGGTTTGTCTCTTGCAGTTGTAGATATCAATCATCCTTATGGGCTTACATTATTTCCATATCCAAGACTACTCTACCTGCAATTTTTCCAATTTACGCTCATCCAAACACAATATCAATATCTCATGTACAATATATATTTTCATCGAAACAAATACAAAAATTCACAAAGTGATCTCATAATTGTTTACATCTAAAAATTCAATCACTTCCCTTTATCCAACTATTAATTGGATTGGACCCATAATTATTTACACATGTATTATTATCCAATCTTTTCTTTCTTCTAGACATCAATATATTCAATACTCTATTCCCCTAGAAGATCTTTTCCGTGATCCATCTTTATGTAACTACTTTAACCTACAACTTTCTTGTTGCAATATCTAACATCTCCCGATATTGTCTCAACTTCAAGAGTTAGTATTAATCACATAATTTCAATTGTTAGCATAATTTTTTCTATGAAGAATAATGTATGCATGCATCCACCAAAATGCATTCAATAATTCCTTTAGGCATAAACAACTCTATTTTATCATGCATGTGTGCAAACCTACCACTTGCACACTTTCATAACTTATTCATGAATAACTATTCAATTCACGTATGTATTGATTTTAGAATGTATTTTTCTGATTCTTGCATCCCATCATGGTGCATTGGAAGGTCTATTCAATTCCTCGACACATCATCCACACACTTCTTATTGCTTGCTCAACCATTTGGATGCCCTCATTTTCAACCCAAGCACAACACCAAGGATATATTTCTTGGGTTCTGTTCAGTCTTGGAAAAAAAGTTGCAGTACAAACACCAATTATAGTAGTAGGACAATTGGATCTGTGTGTGGTACCATAGCCTTTCCATATCCAATCATGTCATAGCCTTACACATCACTAGCTTCATTGGAATTCATTTCTATAACGGTTTTATTCCACCCTTTAATTTTATTTTTTTATTAACCCATAATCAACACATTTATAACATGTTATTATGTCATATGGATGCATTTTAAAGTTACATAACTTTTATAAATATCACAGGACTTCAGCCTTTACTATACCAAATAGTAAATCCTTCCAATGAATGCATTTCAAACAAATAATAATATCACTTTAAATGTTAAATTCTGGATGATGAAATTCTTACTTAAATTCCCTTTAGCAATTAAGTAGCATAATACATAAAATTCATACCTACATAGATTCCATTTAATTTCTTTGATGCTACTTGATTAKTTGGTATCGGTAGGAGCTCTCATGCCTCCTTCAACAACTTCTTATTCAACATTTCAACTTCTTCCGCCTACCTCCACAYGACACCCATGTGACTCCACATCACCCATACCATCAAACATGGATTGATGTGTTAGGACATGTCACCTTAAAACATGGGACACCYTGGCCAATGTATGAAAAACACATACACAAACTAGTGACAAAACTTAAAGGTGGTTCTATGCCCAACTCGACATTGGGATCCATTGGATCCCTACATCTGACATGACCAAGATCTTCTCAGTTTTCAATCAGCTAGTTATTCATTCCCTAGAACCATACCCCAACTGAGAAATTCGCCCCACCAGGAATCTTACCCCATCGAGAAGATCACCCCCATTGCAAAACTCACCCCACCACAAGGAAGGCCCTAAGGGTAATCCATAAGTCCTTCTTCCTAAAGAGCCTACTCTAATGGTCAAATTGGTATCAAATACACATGTCACAATGACATGGTGTGACACGTGGTGGATAAATTAATAATTTCCTTTGGTGTCATATGGAACTATGAAATGAACTTTAACTATCCAATACATGGGCCACATTATCCTTTTGACATATCGACCAATGAAAACACAACACATGGAATTACGTGGTACTAACATATCTCTTGCATGGTGCTTATATGGATTTGACATTGAGCCATTGCTCACCCCATAGGAGCAAACTCCCATCCAACTTTTGATCGAGTCCAAGCCAATCTACTAGCCCAACGAAGAAATTACATACAACATCCATCCAAATCTCTAATCATCAAGCCACTGTCCCACCAAAATACTGGGCCCTCAGGCCCCTAGTCACCCTGGACAACTTTTATCCAATTCTCCACCATATGATAACGATCTATTCCATCGATACACCAAGATACTGAAACATCAGTACACTCATACAAGCCTCCATATAACTTCTCCAATCGACTCTTGTCTAGTCTGGTCCACCCACCACTAGGCCACCCACACAAGCTCCACTCTCCCTCTGTAATTTCCCTCTGTTACAACAACAAAAATTTGTACAAAGAGGTAATTTTTTTATTTTATTTTTTGAAACAACAAATTTACGACAAGTGACATGTGGCACAACATAAATTAACAACCACTAAAACAATCTCATCATAATCAACGAAAAGAAACATCACTACTATTCAATCAACATATCTCAGGTGATAACATAAGGAAACTACCCTCCCAACCTATCCTGCACAGTTGGGACCTCCAAGACACATAAGCAATGCTCAAGTCCAGGATTCATCCAATTTATTTTGACCACTTAAGGTCCTAGGACTGGCTATTATTTTGAGGAACAAGGAAATATCTAAATCCAATTAACCAATCAAGTCGAAAATCAAACTAGATCTACCTACCAACTTAATCGTCAAATTTCATGGTGCAACATAATACTCTACTATACTTATTAATCTTCAAGCAACAAATGAGCATAATTGAGTAAGATATTCATGTATAAGGATGTTAATAACCACTATAGTATAAGTGCAATCATAATAACAAAGAGACCTAAATATACTTAACATTAATACATGGTCAAGTCAAGTTCATTCAAGATTAATCCATTAACAAGTGCTTCAACTTCTGTAACTAGTACAATCCTTATGTAGTTCCACTAAATTCTTAATAATATGTTATTTCATTAATAATATACATTAGGACATTGATATTTTTATTCCTATCCAAAAACAAAATCTTATAAGAAGCTAAAATTTCTTTTTAAAAAAGTAACAAGATTCTGATACTCATTTTCATATCTAAAATATAAGACCCCATAAACAAGTCACTTCTTGAGTAACACTTTAAGAATTCAATACCACTTTTAGGTGTCTTTTTTTGGCAAGAGAATCCACATAATAATTATTTAATAAGACATAAAGGTTGCATTGCATATCTTTTTAATGCATAAAAAATCAAATCCAAACCAACTAAGGTTTCATTAACCATTCTACATATCCATTTAAAGAATTTAAAGGAAGCCATTCCCTATTTAAACAATAAAAAGATTTTATTAAACTAGCACACCTATTTTATTATAAAGACGTAAGAAGATTTAAAACGTATTAAACCATCCATAAGAGTTCAATGCTAAATCATTTATATATCCATTAAGAACTGTAGGAATAAAAGTAATCATTCCACGATATATTATTAAGATAGACGAAGAATTGTGTTTACACAAGGAACGATTGAAGGTGGTGTTAGCAGTCTATAAATTTTGTCTGGATGATAGAAAAATGAGAGAGGTAATTATTTGAACCAACTTTAGGTTAGATTCTGACCTTTCCAACTAGAGAGGGCTCTCTCAGACATACAACTATTTTGAATATTCAAAAGATTTAGTGATACGTGTACAGAGGTTAGATTTTGCCATCGTGTAAAATTTAAAGGTGGTAGGGCGAACCATAAGATCAGGTCCATCGAGAAATGGGGTCTATTCCTAAAAAGTATGAAGAGTTATAAGATATTTATTTCCAGAGGGAACAGAGGAAAAATAGGTATGATGTTCAACCAAATAAGTAATATGGGATGGCGAAGAAGAGGAGAGGAATGAATACTATTAGCAAGAGTCATCTAATAGAGGGATAATCTCTTGGTGTAGTATTAGAAGATGAAACACGAGGGTTGGCTATTGCAAGTAGAGCACCAATCACGAGTGAAGTATGAAATAGTAACCCAAAATGCATAACAAGTATAATCGATGTGAGAAGGAGCACCAACAAAAAATGAATTGATTCTATTACTTAAAGATTATGACTAGCAACAAAACACATTTGTGAATATGAAGAACATGGAAACATACTGAACATCAACACCGTAATGAATCTCGACTATATTAGAAAAACCTTCTCTAATTAAACTAAAATTTCATAACAAACTACAAAATTATCGTACTACAAGGGTAGGCCCCTCTCTGGTAAGTCCAACCATTCATTTATCTTTTTGATAGTATATATAGATAAATTACATGGGGAATTCAAAATGGATCATCTTCCCCAAGATTTCAAAAATAGACATTGGTGATAGAGGGTGTAATGTGACAAAGTTGAACTCCTACTTTCTAGGGACCGTTATAAATAAAAACTGATATATTCGATATTTTTTTACCCTAAATGCCACTTGTCTGCATCATCACAAAATTCCGTGAAACCTACTTAATTTAGCTTGAAATCTATTTCAAGTTTGTGATTTATTCCTTTAAAGTGTCAATCCAAACAGGTCGACTTTCTCTTCGACCATTTCACCTTCAATCTCTTTCTTTTTTCGCTTGTTCCTTTTACTTTCTCCATATTGCATGTAGGACTCACCTGCATATCCATTAATGATTAAATCCTTCATGACAGGATTTAATCTGATCTCTTTACTTGCTCCTGATTCATCTGTAGGTTCAATGTGAAATTTTGTTGCCAATATTCATGCAACACGCTTTTATTTCCTCTTCATCGATAATTTTGTAAGATTATTTGAACATCCATGTTTTTTCAAGGCCGTTAGATCTGTCTTCTCCATTTCCTCTGGTTTTCCCAGAAGCACGAGATTACCTCCCTTAGCTCTACAATAATTAGACACGCGATTCGATTCGTGGTTACCCTATTATGGAATAAAATGTTAATCGTCAACAACAGAGCAATTTCACCTAATGTTTGAATGACATTCGTCATTGAGTTCTAATCATGGGATACTCATGAAATTCATTGCATAGATAATGGCTTATCATGTTCAAACATTGATTTCAAATGATGAGCCTTCGAATCAGTTTTTTGGTGGTGGTCACCCGACATCGCATGGATGAAAAGTACCCAAACAAGTGTCCTGAGATGATTTGACTGGTCGTCAACTTTTCCTTTCCACACACGACCCTTGGATTTGACATAGCCAATGATATTTTGACACATGACATCTGGGTGTGATTGAGTGGTTTCAAGTTCACCCACGTTTCCCCCTGATATGAATTCAGAGGCACCATGTGCCTTGAAGACGAAACCATGGTATTATTATCAGCCCGCTTTCAAGAGATTATCCCCCGTGTTAGTTCTTGGCCCAATATTCTCCACAACCATTGATCGACGGCGTCCACAATCCATGATCTGTCGGGTCCTATCAAATTCACACCTCCGCTAGAGTTAACCCTGTCTGCTAGATGCCCCCCACTATGCTAGTCTATCACCCGTGTATATTGATTTAGCCTCATGCCAAGTCCTGAGACTTGGATTACAAAAAAATGTTACAGTGATAACATGGGCTCCAACTGGGGATGTTATCCTCCCTTCGAGGTAGAAAAGAACAATAGACCTTGTGCCTTATCCATTGGATCTTCTCTCACAACAGGTGTGTGCCATACCTTGAATTGTCACGAATGTCCGTTGAAAACTGAAGTCTGCATACCGCTCTCACCTGGAGGTTGGATGCTGGACATGCCACTAATCATATGAATAAACACTTTATTTGAAGACCTAAACTTGAAATTGCCCAATCCACAAGCTTATTTGCACCTACCTACCCTAACTACTCAAATGTATTGTCAATCAAGTGAAATAAAAATGCCAATGCATCCATGCCATCATTTTACCCACTTCTTGTTTATTTATCACATGCTTGCCCCAAATCTTGTTCAATGATAACCCATTGAAGAAGTTATATATGAATTTGAATCTTAGGATTTCAAAAATATTGGGACCGTTTATTGTTTCTCGCAAAACTGCAAATGGATCTTCCAGCACATGCATAAGACAACAATCATGTTTCACTTCTTCTACTGCATTATTTATTTCATGTGATTTAACCTCTCGATTTCCACTAAGAGGGTGATAAATCTGCTGAGACTGTTGGAAGTAACAACTTCCTGAATCAGAAGACAACATCGATTGAAAAGAAGCCTTTGTTGTAAAACAATCCATATCTAATACTGACCTTGATTGGCCATTGTCTTTGTCTTTGAGCTCACAATCCATCCTAATCCTTAAATTATGACTATTATAATATTCATATAACATGCCACTGGATCATGGAAACCATGAAAAATCATTTCTTATTGAAGAACAAAAACAGAAAGACAAGCCTCTTTCATAAGTGTTTGTTGTTCTTTCTCTATTTCTTCTGTTCTGAGAACATTTTCAAATTAAATGGAAACAATAGGTTTGTCTACTCTTCCATGCATATCAACAAAAAAATTCATCAATTATTTAACATCTTCAAATATGACATCCATATTATGTGTATCAAGGCTATCCTCTTGTTCATAAAACAATTCTGGTTGGGTTTTATTAACCTTTTGGAATTTTGCTAGAGGAATATCATTTTGACTTTCAAATGAATGAATGGAAATAAGTTCTTGTTCATAATCTCCTTGAAAATGTGAAAAGCTAACATCATGAACTATTTCACAGTATAGAGTTCTCATGAATGCATTTTCAAAACCATGATTTTCAAAGGAATCGAATAGAACAACTACCGCTTCATTGTCTTTCTGTATTTATGATCGAAAAGTGGCATAGACTATTTTGTTACTTTTTTGAAACTCTATGTCAGTTGTTCATTCACTTCTTGAATTCTCCATAGATGTAGTTTCAAAATCCTCATCCATGTCTAGGCCACTTAGAATTTGAACAACCACATCATTCACAGGGAAAGAAAAAAAACTTTGAAACACTTTGTCCTACTGGAAATCTCGTTGAATATATTCATCAAGTTCAGGAGAAGGAAAATGACTTTTAACAACAATACCTTGATCAAATTTCTCCATTTTCTCATGATTTTCTTTTAACCATTCAAAGGAAGAAAAACATAAAGGGAGATATTTTTCATTTGCAAGTCTACTTCCTTATTCAAATTTAACATCATACCTCGAGGGTTTCTGATTTGAAACATTATTGACATTTTGTTTGAGCACCTTGAAATAAGCAAAACATAATGGCAAGGTTCTTACTTCTGATTTAAAAAAAAATTCATTTCCTTCATTTTTGTCACATGCACATTTTTCCATTTCTTTGGATTTATGAACACACTCATTTTCAGATTCATCTTTGACCAATGGCTGTAGTTTATTGTCAATTTGTTCCAGTGAATCACATTTCTTTGCCTCAATGATGATCTTAGAATTTATTTCAACAATTTAAATGAATAAAATCAAAGAGGTAAATAATTTCCTTCAGCTGGTTCAAAACTTTTTTTTTTGCAACTATGATATGCAGGTTGATGGATCTTACTACACTGCTGAAAAGGAACATTTCCGGGGAGAGAACATGCAGTTCATTGTTCTGATAATTCAATCTCATAATCATCATCATATTCATCATATATAGGCAAATAAAAAACATCTGCAATGTCATCTAGCAAGAAAAACCTTGGAGCATCAACTTGCTCTTCAACAAATTGATTTTCAAACTCATCTTCTTGACTATCCACAAATGAATATATGAAAGAATCAACTTCATGATTATCATGGGGTGGATCAAACACTACATAATTGACCTCTCTTATAATAAGTGGAATATAATTCGCTACAAAATTATTAGCATTCAAAATTTCAAGAGGACCTATAACACCATCACTGTTATGTTCAAAATTCCAATCAACTGTCTTCTGTTCATATTCACTTTCATGTCCTGGAACACCCAACCCTTCAATTAAAATCTATTCACATGCTAAGATATTATGTTGAATCTCCTGAGAATCATAAAACATTTGTTGTAAGGTCTCAGGTCTTGTTTCCATCAAGAGGAAAGACAATTCTGGGTCAAGAGTAGTGGCATTCTAGAGCATGGAAATAGCTTCAGTGGGTTGAATTTATTTGGGAATATCATATTAAATACTAGAAAACATTCTACTAAATGCATAAAGGGTCTCATTTCTTTTCCCTTTCAAGGCATAGAATTTTGTAAGCTGTAGGTCTAGAGATTTTTTCTTACCCCAAAACTTCAGAAAACAAATCTTCAATTCTTCCCACGAGCTAATTGTCTCTAGATTCAAATGTTTAAACCATTATTTGGTATCTCCTTTCAAGGATTGAGAGAAATCCCTCATACAAACATCATCATGGTCCATCTGAAACAAATCTATAAAATTCTCAAACTCTTGGATGTGTTTTTCGGCTGTAATGGCACCATATTCCCCGTCAAACAAAGGTAGATATTTATAGTGCTTTGGAGGAAATTTATGAAGGATGTGGGGTAATTTTAAATTTTTGTATCTGTGTTGGGTCTTTAAAGGTGTTGGATCAAGTACATGAGGTGAAATATCAACCTTGGTTTCATGAGTCTCATCAACTTGGTTGTGGTTATCACATGGCTCAGATGGGAGATTTTGATCAAAATCAATGATAAACTAAGTAAATATCTGTATAAATTTAAGAGGAGGATATACATTTTCAAGATTAGCATGATCATCATTTGAAGTTAGTAGGTAAAGAAAAAATTGTTTAGCATGTTCAAGAAAGAACCAGAGGTCATTCACAACAAAAAATATAATGTCTTGGAAAAAACTCAATTTTAGGTACTTGTTTTCTCCCATGATGTCCTTTCATACCTCTGTCAAGGGTTCTCATCTTCCAGTGGATTCTCTTAATCACAATTGAAGTTTGAGTGTGGTTGCTAATGATGTTTTGGAAGGTGGATTCTTCATTGAGAGTGGATTCGCCAACGAAAATTTAAATTCCTGGATTCTTCTACTAGTGGAATCACCTTCAAACTGATTTTTGATGCATGGAGTCACTAGAGAAGGAATACAGCCAATATGTGCCTAAGTGTCTGTTGCTCTTAGACCTTAGAACTAAACCATGTTGTTCTTTTCGAGGGAAAAGTTTTTCAATTTTGTCCGGGCAACAGAGCGAGAATGTTAGCACTCTGTAAATTTTTTCTGACTGATAGACAAACGATAGAGGTAACTATTTCAACCAACTTTAGGTTAGATTCTGACCTTTCCAACCAGAGAGGGATCTCTCGAACATACAACTATTTGGGATATTCAAAATATTTAGCGATACGTGTACAGAGGTTAGATTTTTCCATGGTGTAAAATTTAAAGGTGGTAGGACAAAACAAAAGATCAAGGCCATTAGGCAATGGGGTTTGTTTCTAAAAAAGGATGAAGAGTTATAAGCTATGTATTTCCAGAGGGAACATAGGAAAAATAGGTATGATGCTCAGCCAAATAAGTAATATGAGATGGCGGAGGAGAGGAGAGGAATGATTACTATCAGCAAGAGGCATCTAAAAGAGGGCAAATCTCTTGGTGTAGTATTAGAAGATGAAACACGAGGGTTGGCTACTGCAAGAAGAGAACGAATCACGAGTGAAGTCTGAAATAGTAACCATAAATACATAACAATTATAATCAATGTGAGAAGGAGCACCAACAAAAAAAGAATTACTTCTATTACTTAAACATTATAAGTAGCAGAAAAACACATCCATGAATATGAAGAACAAGAAAACACATTGAACATCGACACCATGATGAATCTCAGCTATCTTAGAAAAACCTTATCTTCTTATATTAAAATTTCATAAGAAACTACAAAATTCTCCTGCTACGAGGGAAGGCCCCTCTC
>SNQJ01S0011496.1:62947-74811 GCA_010110895.2 Picea sitchensis | reverse complement strand
ATGTTACAGGATGTAATGTGCCAAAACTGAACTCCTACTTTATAGGGAGCGTTATAAAAAAAACCTGACATATTCGATGTTTTTTACCCTGAATACCACTTGTCTGAATCATACTTAATTTAGCTTGAAATATATTTCAGGTTTGTCATTTCTTCCTTTAAGGTGTCGAGCCAAACAGGCTGACTTTCTCTTCGACCGTTTCAGCTTCAGTCTCCTTCCATCGCTTGTTCCTTTTACTTTCTCTAGCTTTCATGTAGGACCCATCTGCATATCCATTGATGATTAAATCCTTCATGACACGATTTAATGTCATCTCTTTACTTGCTCATGATTCATCTGCAGGTTTAGTGTGAATTGTTTTGCCAATATTCATTCAACAAGCTTTTCTTTCCTCTTCATAGATAATTTTGTGAGATTATTTGAACATCCCGACTTGTTGAAGGCCGTTGGATCTATCTTCTCCATTTCCTTTGGCTTTCTCGAAAGCACGAGCTTACCTCCCTTAGCTATAAAAGAATTAGATGATCGATACGATTTGTGGTTACCCTGTTCTAGAATAAGACGTTAATCGCCAACGATAGAGCAATGTCACCCATGTTTTGAATGACAGTCGTCATTGAGTGCTAATCATGGGCTACTAACGAAAGTCCTTACATGGATAACGACTTATCACGTCGAGACATTGATTTCAAATGATGAGCCTTCGAATCAGTTTTTTGGCGGCGCTCACCCAATATTGCATGGATGAAAAGTACCCAAACAAGTGTCCTAAGATGATTTTACTAGCCGTCAACTTTCCCTTTCCACATGCAACCCTTGGATTTGACATATCCAATGATATTTTAGCACGTGACATCGGGTTGTGATTGAGCGGTTTCGAGCTCACCCACTTTTCCCCCCCGATATGCATCTGGAGGCGCCACGTGCCCTCGAGACAAAACTATGGTATTCTTATCAACCCTCTTTCAAGAGATTAGCCCCTACGCTAGTTCTTTGGCCCGATATGCTTCACGACCGTTGATCGGCAATGTCCACAATCCATGATCTATTGGGTCCCATCAACTTCACACCTCCGCTAGATTTAGCCCTGTGTGGTAGATGGGCCCCCGTCTCCTAGTCTATCGCTCCTCTATATTGATTTAGCCTCATGCCAAGTCCCGAGACTTGGACTCCAAAAAATTGTTACAGTAATAACAGGTGGAATGAGTCCTTAAGTGAAAGTATTTCCATTTACATTTAGGCCAAAATTCTAAACTRAGAAACTGAGAGTTGGTAGCGGTCGAAGGAAAAAGTACAAAGGGTGCATACTACTAGCAGCGATTAAAATCCCAAATATCAATGGGAGGTCTGGTAACAACAACAATTAKGAATGAGAAGAACTGATAAATTGACATACAACCATTAACACTTCTAATTAATTTAGTTCAATTCAATACATTAAATTGAAGGTTGAAATGGTAACAATGCAGAAATMTCCTTTTAAAGCACAACCATTGAAGAATCTTACAAGTTCGATATCAAGACTTGATTACAATTACGACAATACAGAAAAATATACACATCAATTAATCTCATTACATTTACAATCTCAAATAAAATACAGTGACTGACGAAGATGTGTTTGAGATGATCTTCGGCAGCATGTGCTTCCTTCGTTCTCCCACTTGCTAATCGCAGTGACTTCACCAGTACTTCCCAGGCAAACTTAGGGGTACTCTTCTTCCCCCTTAGCCCCCCGAACTACAAAGGGGCCAAGCACACACAACCATAAATTTTCTAGGTCCAAACTTGCCTCACAAGGTAGAGCCACCACTCTCTATCAATCTTGGTATCCCAACTCTCACAAGTAAAACACAATAAAGAATAAATTTGGCATCATAACTTTACCCATAAACAATGTATCTTATTACCCATCTCAACCATTTTTTTTATAGAAATTTTTTCCTTGACACATGTCTACATGCACAATTATTTAATCTTTTAATTAATTAAATTAGGATTATTCATCCTCACATTTATCACCCTCTCCCCATGTTGCACAAGTAATTACATATTTTATTTTAATTAAAAGTCAAATTCCCTCACATTCCCCCTTGTGTTACTATTTTCTCTCTTAGTTGTCCATTTATTCCTTAGATTCTCATTAAATGAGTGGCTCCTACCTAGATCTTAGTTAGAGTTTGACTAGGAGTCTTCTCCTAGTTAGACTAGTGGTAGGTTGACTCGTGATTCTTTTCCAAGTTTTCTCTTATTCTCTCCTATTATTATTTCTTCTAATTTAAAAATCCAAATTATTAATTTCATGCACACATGTGCATTTTATCACCTCTTTAGATTTTCTCAATATTTTAAGTTTTAAATTGATTTACCTCATTTCTTTTAATTTAATTAATAAATTTAGTTTTGTCTCCTAACGAAAACTTAGACTCGGGCTTAGTCTTTTATTGGGATTTATAATTAATAAAATATCTCTTTAATTAATTATTTAAAATATGACAATGGAAAATCAACTCAAGTTTTCTAGGCCACCTGGACTAATTGACTCAAATTTTTAAATTACGCGACATGCCCTTCAAGACACACCTTCATGCTCCAAGGGTGCCACTCGCCTTTGACTGGTTTTGGTTGTTTTTCCAATGCTTGGAGTCAACACTCCACTCAGTCGACCTTGTGAGAGACTAAGGGCTTATAAGGAATAAGGAATCTACCTTATTGCGCACCCCTTAGAAATATTTGTGAGTGATTGTCTTAGTCTGTCCTCACGACATCATGGACCTCTCTAACTAGGTAATTGGTAACCTACAATTCGAGTCAGGAAGAGAGTGCTAGTAGGCTGTGACATGGACACTGCCACACCTCTCCCTCAATATCTGGTTTATGTGCATGGCCCCTTTACTCCTTATGTCATTCAGATTAGCAAGCATCGTTAGCCTGCATCCATTGACAAAAAAATGTCACTAATCCATATACATAATCATACTAAATCAATCATATGACACATATGCATAAAATTTGATACTCAAACAAAACACAATCCACTCTCTGACTCAATCCGAAGTCCAAGGAGGTTCATTGATTCCATTGATATCCATAATCTGTCAAGTGTCCTACACACTCAGGAAAACTCGTCAATAGCATCTGTCAATACATATATATTCAATAACAATAAAT
Organism: Picea sitchensis; assembly: GCA_010110895.2. Lineage (NCBI taxonomy): Eukaryota > Viridiplantae > Streptophyta > Pinopsida > Pinales > Pinaceae > Picea > Picea sitchensis. The sequence continues at coordinate 71,640 of SNQJ01S0011496.1, read as the reverse complement.
CACAATCCATCAACATTATTATGTAAAATCCATAATTGAAACAAACAATGTACTATAACTGGATCACTTGCACACAAGTGTCCTCAAAAAATAAGTCGATATCATGTGCTCAGTATAGAAGGATGTTATAGGCTCCCTGCCAGTTGAATCTTTTCCAGTGAATAGAGTTTCTAATTGGGTTTTGACCTCCACACAACTCTTCCAATGAAATGTGGCAGTGAAATAAACCCATCATGGTTTGAAAACTAGCAGGCATGATATATTACTCACCACTTATTGGGAATATGGAATGGGCACTAAGGTGGTAGCAAAACTTATAGTACGCGCAAACCCTATAGGGTTCCATAGCTATCTTTTCACACATAACTAATAGAGAGTTTTTGTTTGATTGTAAACCCATCAAGCAAGCCTTCTTGAATGCATGTGGGATAAGTGAAATAACACATTTACAAATCTACGACGGAAAACCATGTGGAGGCCAGATGGACGGTTGCTGACCACTAGAATTTCAGGAGGCACAAATGTCAATTTTGATGCCGAAATCAAGAAAATGATAAAATACTCCTCTCTATGTAAACACTATTCTTGTGTGTTTTCTTTTAACCATGAATGTGGAGAAGTTGTCATTTATTCATATTCAAAAATCCTCTTCCTCTCTGACTTCAATCAAATCAATAGACATGGAAGAAGGTATTCTATCTTGCATGAATATTCAATATATGTTATATTTACTTGAAATGCATTTAGAAAATCACCCAATGCATGCGTATTCATTAGAAAAAAGTACCAAGAGCATGTAACACAATAGAAACTCCATCATTATGAATGAAACCTAAATTATCTCCCTACTTCACCATTTTTCTCCTTTAATTTGATCATAATTGGGCTTGGAAGGCAAGACTTACTATGACTTAGGAAGCATCATGAAAAATTATTATGAACACTAAATACCACAATTGTTATCATTATTATAATAAATCAATATTTGGCTTCATTCTTTCATTCTTTTGTTGCTCCTATAGAAATTAAATTTTCACCCCAAAAGGAAATTCATCAAAACAATTTATGTTCTGTAGTAGGCCCCTAAAGGCCCAAAGTTATAACATACAACTCTAATACCACTTGTAACATACCTAGTACATGAGAGAAGAAAAATCATTCTCTTACACCACTTTGTAACAGACCCAGAACAAAAAATACCAATAGGATTTGGTCATCTAAAAATCTAAAACGTACCCATTTCCTGGGTACTTCCAAATATTTCTTCTTGAATTGATACAATTTTTTTTTCATTCTATAAATTCAAGAAATAGGATAAAAACACATGTAATTAACAAGGACATGCTTGACCATCCAAGAAGTGATCAACATGCCATGCAAAACATTAACAACAAGGATGCAGATATAAACACATCACAAAGATCATAAATCTACAATAGAATTTACATTATACAGAAAAGATAGAGAGAACTTATCCTTAATTAAACCATTCACCAACTAGTTGTAGATCAAGGACGTTCTACCCATCCATAGACACTACTGTTCATTCACTCTCAATAGAAGGTCACCCCCGAGCCAATTCTATGAATCCATAAAGACGGGTCCTAAACCGACTATAAACACACAATAATTAGATATCAAGCTCCCAGGTTTTCCCAACCATGCAACAATCCTAATTTACCATCTCTCTTCCCCTTCAAYGTACACAATCAGAAGAAATGAACCCCTTTCTCTACAATGTAGTCTCTCATGTGATTCCAATTTMTTTCTAGGGCTCTAGTGCTACTGGTCTGGAATCTCACGCGTTTCTCAGGCTATTCCAAATTGTCATCAATCTCATCCACGCATGAATACATTTTTTTCTAGAATAATCATAAATTCCTTAAATCCATCATAAAATKTYTATGTACCTCCATCCATTCATATTCACATACCAAAAATAAGATCACACGAATGAGSAAGAAAGCGTGAGGAAACGATAAGCAACAATGAATGAAGAACCCAAATGTTTGAGTAGAAAAATAATGAACCATAATAAATGAGAAACAAAYGAATGMAAAACAAAATTGATTAACAACGAACAACCACCAAATATCCCACATATAGGGTTTAAATAGAAAAGCATCAGAGGCACAACATGGTTTCCGTAAGAAACTCACACAACCCCTCCTTTGTCTCCCAACACAAACATGGGTAAACAAAAATTAATAAAAAGAGTATTCCCTTCATAGCCCCTCTCATGGAATTATAGCCCCCTATAACTCGTGTCCTTATCCATCTTCCAACAAACAATGTAACACACACACGCACACACACACACAGAGACACATCAAGTATTACATTTCTAGGAACCCTGACCTTTCAACATATTGGCTCACTAACCTAAGTCACATTTACATAATACATTCTAGTTCATAGGAATTAAAATCAAGGATGTTACAAGTTTATTCCTATTTTATTTTATCTTTATCATAGTTTGCTCATTCTCAAAGAAACATTTTCTTGAAATTTAAAGTAATATGGTTATGGTTTTATTCATACATGTTATGTTTGGAACTATGAACTAGTTTTAATTAAATCTAGTTTGATGGGAATTAGGTAAAGTTGTCTTATATTTGAAATCATTGGTTTATGTTGTTAATGTATTCCGAATGCCTATTTGCATGAATTTGAACATATTATATTCTTTCATGAATTTCAGTTTAAATTAAGAGGCTTTACCCTGTTGGATTTTGGATTCTTCGAAGAAATCCTAAAGTAGGGAGGCTTATTCCAAGCCTCCATAGGGTTCCTTAGCATTGTTCCCTCACCAGGAAAAACCTGAAGAACAACAAAACCAAATACTATTTCCCCCATAATATTTTAAAATTTATTTTAGATTTACTTAATCACAATAGAAATGAAATCATGTGTAGGTTACTTTCATGCACATGTTTTCAAAATAGGTTTTTCTATTAAATATGAACATTATGAATGGTTATGTACAACTTCGATGTTTTTCAACTATTGAAGCTTGTTCACTAGTTTTCAATGTATAACCTATAACAAGATGGTATTATTCTAATGCCACCCTAGAGACACCATGGATCTACAAAAGCAAGAATGACCTATGATTACCAACTCATTTGTTCTCCATAGTTTGTGTGTGAGACTTTATGAAATTACATCAAAATTAGAGGAATAACCTAGTACAAGCATACAAAAGTGTTGTAATGGTTAAACATTTAATGCTTCTGTTGTTTGTTGAAATAACTCATCATTTGAATTATGTTAGGGGAAGGCAACTGGAACATTGATTTGGAAGTAACAACTTAATTAACTATTATTTTAACCTTGGTCATTGAGAAAATACCTAAAGTTGTCTCATGTGATAACCATGTCATTCAGGAAGTAATTAATAGAACATGTGTGATAATTTTCCAATGCCTGAGTGCATTGATGTGTTCAACCCATAGATATGTCCCTGTAAATGTGTTGAACCTGCACATAATAGATCTAGCTAGAAAATACTACACACATTTGCAGAGAGAAATTGAGAAAGAAGATGCAAGAGAGAAAGAATGAAAGAATTCTTATTAACCATATTCCACACTCATAGAGTTAATAATTTACAATATATATAGGATAAATGAGTAACTAATGAGTCATAGTGGTGGTCTATATTGATCTGGACACACACCAGTAGTTAAAAGAGTAAATTTCCACCTATTCTAGTATGTCAGGTAGTTACGGGAGTGAACTTCCACCTAGCTGAGTTAACTAGTCAGCTAGTCTTCAGTTAAATAAATGAACAAAAAGTAGTGAGTTGGTTATGATCCCAATGTTGCATGGTGACAAAACAAATGCAACANATTCTAGTATGTCAGGTAGTTACGGGAGTGAACTTCCACCTAGCTGAGTTAACTAGTCAGCTAGTCTTCAGTTAAATAAATGAACAAAAAGTAGTGAGTTGGTTATGATCCCAATGTTGCATGGTGACAAAACAAATGCAACAGCTAAACTCAACTCAACTAATCAAATTGAAGTGTCAACTGAAAGAGAATATTCTCCAGGTGGAATATTTTCCCTTAAAATATAGAAGACTGGATAATGACTAATTATGACTAATAAACAAGGAAGAACCTTAGGAAAAATAAATCCTAGGTGTGTGTGAAGTAACTCCAACACCCCCCCTAAACATGACTATGGTGAAAATAAAGAATGGGTCCCATCTACGAGGCCATGTTAGGTACCCAAATACATAAGATACATTGAACTAAACGAGCAAAGAGAGAAAACCTCATGGGAACCTCCGCCGCCCCCCCCCCCAAAAAAATAAATTACAATGCATAAAAAAAATAAAAAATGAGAATGAACAAAAAAGAGTTGCTAAGCAACCATGTCCTTCACTCCAAGAAGAACTCGCAACTGTGAAAGTTTGTGATCTTTGAAGATTTTGTTGAAGATGTAGATGTTTGCATAGATTTGATGAAGTATATGCATCATTGATATTTTCACACATACCCACTTTATCTTCTTGTGATGAATAATATCCAAATAAATTTTGGATGAAATTTTGAAAACCATACGGCCGTTTCCGGAAAAATGTTGAAATTTTGTTGATTTTGAAATGATCATAACTTCAGTTCCAGGACTCCATTTCAGATGAGTTGTTTTTTGAAATTGGATATTGTCCCGAGAGGAATTCAAATATCCAATTTGCTTCTGCAAATTGTCCTCAGAAAATATCATATTGGAGTCTGATTTGCACGACTCCCTTTTTGTCTCTTGAGATGCATGCATTGTGCATGGAAAATATCTCCATGTGACTCCTGATTTGCATGCCATATATATTCCACGTGAATTTCAGAAAACAAATCTGAAATGGAGTAGACATCATCTTCAATTAATGGAATACAAATTTTTGTAGATACTTGTGTAGAAGGCTCTTCAAACTGAGATGATTTATCTTCCAGTGGATTTTCTACATTCTCTATCTTGTCAACATTTTTTATGCATCCTTCCTTATTCCCAAATAAAACTTCCAATCTGCTCCATAAATTATTTGGAGTGAATTCTTGTGAGTCGTCATATATTTGATGGAGAATTTTGAGAGAAATAAAATAGATGATACATCCTATGGCCATATATTGTCTATTGAGAAAGCCATTTTTTTCATCGACAGAATCAGGCTCTACTTCCATTGTCATAGTTATTTGGTACACGCCTCTGCATCTGAGCATAAGCATAATTTTTGGCTTCCATTCCAAATAGTTATGAGGCGTGAGAAGTATTTCCGGCAAATAATCCATCTTTTTGTTCTCTTCAATCTTTTGTACTCGAAAAAAATCATTTAGTGTAGATTTTGCTTAGTATTTCATCGGCTTTGATACCATGTAAATGTGTTGAACTTGCACAGAATAGATCTAGCTAGAAAATGCTACACACATTTGCATAGAGAAATTGAGAAAGAAGAAGCAAGAGAGAAAGAATGGAAGAATTCTCATTAACCGTATTCCACACTCAAAGAGTGAATAATTTACAATATATATGGGATAAATAAGTAACTAATGAGCCATAGTGGTGGTCTAGATTGATCTGGACACACACCAGTAGTTACAAGAGTAAATTGCCACCTAGTCTAGTCTCTCAGGCAGTTACGAGAGTGAACTACCACCTAGCTGAGTTAACTAGTCAACTAGTCTTCAGTTAAATGACTGAACAAAGAGTAGTGAGTTGGTGATGATCCTAATGTTGCATGGTGACAAAACCAATGCAACATCTAAACTCAACTCAACTAGTCAAACTGAAGTGTCAATTGAAAGAGAATATTCTCCGGGTAAAATATTCTCCCCTAAAATATAGGAGACTCAATAATGACTAATTATGACTAATAAACAAGGAATAACGTTAGGAAAAATAAATCCTAGGTGTGTGTGAAGTAACTCCAACAGTTTCATTTACAAAAAAAAGCAATTTGATATAAATTTGAAGAAGATTGCTTCAAATTATAAAATGCCCATATGATTTAGTGGTATCATGTGTTTTAATTATAGATGGAGTAATCAACAAACAACAATTAAGAAATTTATATTTAAGAAAAAAAAATAATATAATAATAATAATAATTAAACCAAATAAATTGCTAATGTAGCCATTTAACTTTAAGATTAAAATATAAAATTTAATCATCCACAATATACAGATAATTTACTTACAACCATTTGTTATTCATCATTTGCAATATTATCATTTGAATAATCATACAACCCAAAAGGAATAAGGAAATGATACCAGGCATAACGGACAATCCAATGAGCATCTTTGTTTCAGTGATAAATAAATAAGAGTAATAAGAAACCTTATATATTTGGGAATAATAGTTTAGTAGACTAAGAATACACAAGTTGTTCATTATAATTCTAGAATTAGCAACAGTTTTCTACTTTGTTTCCTTTATGCATATCTCGACCATGGATTACTTTTGTGGTTAGATTCAATTTCACTATTGAAAAAAATTGATTAATATAAACAAATGAGTGAATAATGTGTCCCATATACAACCTTCGAGGTGAGTTTTATACATGCATTTTTTACGACCTTTTTGACCACCGTGTTCTCATTTTCCATGTCTTGTTTCAAAAATTTCCAAAATGGTCTATTATCTCATTTTTCGTATGAAATACAACCAAAAGAATGGTTACGAAGAATTAAATTGACCTACACAACTATCTTAACCATATCCAATACCAAGTTGCCTTAATAAATCATAAATTACATTAAAAAATAAAAAATTAACAAAATGTGTATCATACATACAAATATCACTAATATATAAATGGGACTCTTTCATCACATTATGATTATCATTAAAAATTCCTTCCATATCAACCACATTTCCTTTTATATATATAGTTGGTTCGAATAATAATATTCACTCTATATTTTATATGTGCAATGAATGTGTAATTGTCCACAAAAAAAAAATAAGCAATCTTGTTTTCAATGAAAAAAAATCATAAAATTCTTTGAACTATAGTTCTTCCCATCTATCTTTATGCAAATTCTAAGGTGTATTTATCAATCTTATTTTCAAACTTCTTCAAGAAATATATCACATGGATCTTAGACGGTGAATCAATATTTTTTGAGAGAGCACTTGAAAAAGTCTGTCTACAATGGAACATTCAGAGTAAACTATTAGTATATATTTCAAGTGACACTTATATTTAAAGATTATGAATCATTCATATAAGTGGGGTACATAGAATGGAATAAAGGAAAATTTCTATAATGATTGCAATTGTTTGTTTCCATTAGCACATTGTGTGTTTGTGGTAAAATAACTTTTCATCCTTCCTTTCACATACAATTTGGAATATGAAAGTCCAAATTGTAGGAGGTAAATTTTTCCAAGAAAAATATTACTAAAATTAGAGAAAGTGTCATAATATAATTCAAAATCTATAAAGTAAAGACAAAAACACATGTTACAAATAGTCAGAAACATGTCATGGTTTAAATTTCACAAATGTGCTCATTTCTATATAAACACCACAATGACTCTCTTCAAATTTATTGAATAGTTTTACTTCATTCATATTCAACCAATGTTTTACATATGATTCATTCTCACTTAATAATACTCATTACTATACCATATCTCTTATATTTGGTGAAATCTGAGAATTTTCCATCCAATAACATATGATTCATTCTCACTTAGTAATACTCATTACTATATCATATCTCTTACATTTAGTGAAATATGAAAATTTTCCATCCAATAATCATGTGAGATAGCTCTAACACTTTCTAGAAGTCCATCTTTGTCAATACTCATACAAATAATGGCCCAACAAGTAAGTTCCTCATTTACATCTATTTGCACCATGAATTTATTATACTTGTAAAATGTTTTTGTAATGGTTCACATCAATTTGACGTAGTTATTGGTAGCACATTTATCATTTGCATTGCTCTAAGTGAAATTCTAACATCATATGATCATGATTTTCCCAGAGCTTGAGCTAGCTATGTTTTTTATTTACCTTTTGCCTATTTTATTTACTTCTTAATACTTGATAATGGAACAACTTTTCTAAATTTATTGGACTTTATAAAATTAGATAAAATTAGATATTTAATTATGATTATTTCATTTTTAATTAACTTTTTAAATGCATTTTTTCCATTTCAAATGATTGATGTTGATGTTATTTAAGATGGAATCATCAATATTAATACCATTGCATAAATATATATAAATTAAAGAATTATTTATATTTCAAATTATAAATTAATTTACTAAATTCTAAACATAACGTAGAATCAACTATATATATATATATATGCTTTGTCCATCTTTGGGAATCCTATAAGTTACAATCATTTAGATTTCTAATTCTCTAATGTTTAATTTACTAAATTCTTAACATAACTTAAAATGAACTATTGATATGAATGAATTTCATGGTGTATATATATGCTTGGAAAATCTTCATCAATATGATAGTAATCTTATAAGTTACAATTATTTAGATTTCCAATTCTCTAATTTTTTTTTTCAATTTTTAATTTCTTTTAATAAATATAATTTCTTTTTTCAATTTTTAATTTCTTTTAATAAATATGGAGATTATTTTCTCCCATACAATCATGTTTTATTTTAGATTCTTTTTTATTGTTATAATTATTAAATATTTATATTAATA
>SNQJ01S0011496.1:35767-62897 GCA_010110895.2 Picea sitchensis | reverse complement strand
TCTTTTAATAAATATAATTTCTTTTTTCAATTTTTAATTTCTTTTAATAAATATGGAGATTATTTTCTCCCATACAATCATGTTTTATTTTAGATTATTTTTTATTGTTATAATTATTAAATATTTATATTAATAATAACACAAAATATTATAACAAATCAGAATTATAATTATAATAAGAATAATAAAAGATTTTAGAGAAAGTTTTAGAGGTGTAGGACAGTTAGTGATGTAGTGTGTTGTTAAGACACTTGGTGATCTTAAAGTTAAGGGTTGGTGTTGCTCAAGCTAGATGCGATCCCCAAATGATTTTGATAGTTTAGATGTTCACGAACAAACTAACAAAAAANNNAAAGATCTTAAACCAAAATATAATTGCAATATTAAGATCCAAAACAATGTAGACAATTTCAAATTATAAATAATATGAAAGTGAGAAAAATGAGAAATAATCTAAAATTGAAAAATTGAAGAATAAATACCATGTCAAAATTCAATATACATTTTCCATTAAAACTAAGATTTTATTTTTTTTGTTTGTTAGTTTGTCAGTGACATGGAGGACTAGCCTGTGGTTGGATAATCCCTTTAGGTTTCAAACCGATGACTTTAACATCACAAAATGCCTTAACAACACACTCCGTCACCGACTGTCCTACACCTCGAAGACAAAACTAATTTTTTTCCACTTGAAGAGAGAAATTTTTATATAATTTTATTATGATTTATTAATTTTAAATGATTTTCTTCTATAAGAAGAGTTGTTACTAAAAAAAACTATCCACCTGATTATGAGAAGATTAAAACATAACCAATGAAGAATCTTAAAAATAATTTCCGTTTCAAATGAGAGGTGATCCTCAGGTTTAATTTATTCATTAAAAGGGGGAGCCGAAATGAACGAAGTGCGTGTTTCGTAGAGCTTATATTTTAAATGGTTGAAGCCACCGCTCATAACGGTGAGCTTGTACGTTCCTTTCCGACGGAAAACGATGACATCCTTAACAAAGACAGTATAAGGGATAATCACGTTAATTCTATATTATTCTCAAGAAAGAGAATAGAGGGGATAACTACTCTTATTTATCATATTATTGAATGTTATATAAAAAATTATAATATATGAAAATAGAATTTAGAAGTATTTTGAAAAAAAAAAATTGCAATTGAGGATTTCACGACTTTGCGTGTAAGGAATTGAACGAGACATTCTGATTTAATAAGAAACACGTTAAATGTTATATAAAAAATTATAATATATGAAAATATAATTTAAATGTTATATAAATAATTATAATATATAAAAATATAATTTAGATGTTTTTTCAAGGATTTCAACAATTTTAATGTGAAGTATTGGACAATACACTCTTATTAGTCCCTGATGTAGGCATAGATGGATTATAGCGATCGATAATTCACTGACCTCGTATTAGTTTGTCTTTTGACGACAAATATTTTCATATTATCTATTATTGGATCCAGGGAACTGAAAATATCGATTTTTATATAATAAAAAGTACCATATATGTCATGATCTGATAGGACAACGGACTGGAGGTCTTATTGCCGGCTTCGCTATTCCCAATGTTATATATGTTGGCATATCCAAAGTATTTAATCGTATATGGTCTTTTTGAATCATATATTTTCTTATGCAATGATCGAAGGTGGATTAATGCTAGCATTAGTTCGAATGTTTGGCTTAACATTTTTTGCTAGCTAGAATACATTCTCTAGCATATTACTATGGGTGATTTTTGTTTTATTCTTACATGCTTCGAGAGAACAGGTCTGCCACGCTACATTTTTTCTTAAATGTTTTCACAGGACTACGCCCTTCGATGGTTCTGATAGTCTTAAGTGTTTACCTAACAGGTATGGCAGTCTTAAATGTTTATTGTACAGATGCGTTGCAATATAGTTTCGTTCGATTTTTTTGATGGTGTTGTTTGCAGTGAAATTGTGTTGAATTGTTCTCCACCGACATCGTTGGTTCAGTGGTTGATGCTTTTTCGTTGGTTCATTCCATGATTCTTGTTCTTGTTTGATTCAACTTTGCAAAGTTGAGGTCCTGCAGTTGCAGTTGGACCTATTTGTGGTTGTTCGTTGGTTTTTTGTTCTTCAACTTTGCAAGTTGTTGGATCTATTGTTGTAGTTTGCAGGTTTTGGGGCTGAGCTCTTGTCATCCCTCGTTGACAAGTAACTTTTCGTGCCTGCCTCGAAATTCTTTTGCAGACCATATTTCTATGTGCTCTTAATTTCTATTCCTAGAAACCATGCGTTTTCATATGTCGGCTGCCATGTTCATAGCTATTTCGAAAATTGCAATGCATAGGGGTTTTCAAAAACTGGTTCAGAGCTATCAAAAGAGGGAACCATCCGTCGGGGTGTAGAGGCAGGGAATGTTTTTATTCCGTGGGTCGAAAAACTACGTCCACCTGTTGTCTTTGTCCTGTCCTTTCTATTTTGGAAAATTTTTTCTAGCTCTGAGAAGCATGTAGGATGCATGCCATGAATAGGTTCAAATTGGTTTTTCTGCTCAATAAATTTATGGTGTTATTTGTTTGTGTTGTTTCTTCTGTTTGGTTCGGTTTCCAGTGTGGGCTTGTTTTCTTATCATCTGCAATGGAGACTAGGGGGGATTGAAATTGACAAGAATAAGATTGAAAGATACATACAGGGATTTCTACGCAGTTCTGTGGTTCTAGTTTTCATGTTTTACTTTTTTTTTACCTCGTTTTATTCTTTTCTTCCCCTTTTCTCTATTTTCATGCAAACTAAAAGTATCTAAGAAACATCTTCAAAATCACAGTTCAAAAGATGAAAGAAGTAATTGATGTTGAGTCGTATGAAGTAGATACATAATCCATTATACATGACAACATTGACGAGGTGTTGCATAGCAACGACCTTTTTAGATTGGATGCATTCTCGTATACCCTAGGGGATTGCCTTTTCGATGCATTTCAGGTTGCACTTCCGTTATTCGTTGACTGAACTACGCAATGGATTGATAGATTATTTCTTGGGTTGTTTAAAAAATGGCGATGTTGAGGCATTGGATTTGTATGAATACGAACTAGAATCTGATTTTCTTCGGCAGTTGCATGGAATACATGATGTCACTACATATTTTTCAAAGATGCAGTTGTCTGCATCTCCAATTCTACCTGCACATGATAAGGGACTTTGGGGAGATACGCTTTGTATATGGTCGTTGGCTAACTAGCTCAATATATCATCTAGAATATGGTCATTGACAAGAAAACTAAGATATCTACTATTCAACAAAACTACATCTAACAATCCATATTGCATCTTGTTCCATGATGCCAATGTTGTGAGTGTCCATTATGAACCACTACTGTACATAAATTTTTCCATATGCAATCTTGAAGGAGATCATATTTACTTGTCGCTCATTTGCAAAGACCTTGAATCACATTGGAAACAGATTATGCATCGCATAGACTTCCATGGATTACAACTAACAACAATTGTTGTGTCTAGTTGTGGAGATAGTTTCTTCAATGCAATTTGTTGTTTGGTAGCAGTGGAGTTCGATGTGCATTCACTGCGGCTTTACACTGTACAATCATTTTGCAATGCAGTTATAGGCGGCAACCAACATGATTTTAGTTATTTGCATCAACACCTTTCTCCATATCTCCTAGAATATATGTCAACAATTGGAAGTTGGCAAGAATACCTTGTAAATATGGTATTGCCATATGAAAAAGGAAATGTGGAGGGTTGTAGATTATGTTTGCAATGGTTTTCTATCATATTCAGGGTAAATATCGAGGTTTGGTCGGCCTTTCCAGATGGCACTATCCATTTCTGGTCTATTGATTCAAATTACGATCGAACAATTGACATCCTCTCATTGAAAATGGATACAAAACATATCCATTATGAACCTTTGCTTGGACATATCATTGGTTCAGGGTTCAATGTCAATGCCACCCAAACCGCATCAAATCTGCATATGTCTGGCATGCTTTTTAGTGAGAATGAAACTTCTCCCAGTTGTGATATGACCATACAGGGCTTAAACAAAAAAGTCATGCGAGAAATTCATCCCAATTGTGATGAGGCCATATAGGGCTTAAACAAAAACGTAGACTAAGTTATCACAACTTGAAAAAAGTTATGTGTGAAATTCATCCTAGTTGTGATGAGGCCATAGAGGGCTTAAACAAAAAACGTAGACTAAGTTATCAAAACTTGAATGAGAGTGAAATTGATCCCAGTTTCCATTAGGTCATCCTGCCCTTGGAMAAGAAATGTAGAGKAAGTTACCACAACTTGAAAAAGGTCATGTGCGAGAGAAAAAAATACATTGCTATGATTCCTTTTAGAGAGAAATTCACATATCACAATCTGAAGAATTTTTTTCGTGCACAACACAACGAAAACAGTTACGGTCGCATATCCCACAATGGTCATGCAACTATCACATTTCATGGGCTATAATCAATACCATGCAGTACTACCAATGAAAAGCAACAAACACTTTCTACCCATACTTCCATGTGAAAGAAAGATGAAAGATAGACCTACATGTTACAAATTGAAGACACTCCTTCCATTGCATGTGCAATTTGTGAACAATTGAATTTTACAAAACAAGGTAAGTCTTTCACACCTGATTTGGAAGCATAATACCTCCAGTTGACAGTGCTCGATAAAACATATTCTAGTGGAAAAATTTGTCTTCCATGCAAATGGTCGCTTGAAAATGGAAAACTGCGACAATTTGTAACCCCTGACCAAATAAGATGTAATACACCACTACCATATGCAAGTGCACTTATGAAAATTGAAGAAAGACTTGTGTCTCTGTGAATTGCATTTTCACAAATTAGGCCTTGTGGCTATAAACGACCCCAGGTGGGCTTAACATGATCAATTGTTAATGTGTCTATTCAGCTAGATGTTGTGCAAAAAGCCTTTCCACAATTCATTAGTGATACAATGACAATTGATGTAGATCTGAAAATACTCTTTTGATACAAAAATGCATATCAGACAGGTAAAGTGCGTGTGCATGTTGTTATGAATGCATTAAAGGAATTATGTTCCAGGGCCCTGTACAAAGCACAAAAAAATTGTATAAATGAGAACTGAAACAATGTTCTTAGAGAAGAGGATGTCAACTCTGTAGAGACTCTTGAAAATGCTAGTGAATTTGATACAAGTGATGAATCAGAGAATGAAACACTTGCTGAGACATTGGTGCATGGATTCACTGATTCACAGTGCATTTGTGACTTGCAACACAAGATTGTCGAAATTGCACCTACTGAGAGGCAACATCCACTTGGAATATTCAAGGACAAATTCGCTGAGGAAATGAACTTCCAAACACTCTTCTATGGACATCCACGTTCCACCGACATTAAAAAATGATTTAGTTATCATAAAATAGTATGATGGGAGATGCTACATTTAAGCAGTGACTTCTCTTGTCACATAAAAAAATTGTTTTTCAAAACAATGTGCATAATAATATAGCAAGTTCTCTCTTTCATGTGGATCTGAATAAGAAAAGGCCAGTTACAAGGAAGAAAGTTGTTGGCCAAGGATGTCAAGTACAAATTAAACCTAGAAAAAAATATGAAATTTGATATTGGATACATAGATTTCAAAAACATTCACACCTCTCCTCACTATTTCCAACAAAAAAAGAAAACTATTTTTTCAATGATCTCACAATTGGGCCCGCCAACATTTTTCATCACATTTACAAGTGCAGAGCATTGCTGGGATCCATTGGTGGTTGTCATATATGACCTGCATAGGAACAAGAAATGTAAAAAACAAACCGATCCATTGGAAAATAATGACATTGACTACCTCATAAGAAAAGACCCATTCACATGTACTCACTACTATAGACATAGAATAAATGATTTGAGACAATTGATATGCCATGATGAAACATTTTTCGAAAAAATATCAGACTACTTTTTGGGACTGAATTCCAGAATAGGGGAAATGAACATGACCACGCACTGCTAGGGATAGAGGGTGCACCAGTCTATGGAGAAAAAAACAATTTACAGATCGAGCAATTTGTAGACAGATACATAAAATGCAACACACGTCATTTAGATCTAGAACTTGCCAAAGTTCATAGACATTACCATATAAGAAGTTGTAGAAAACGAAAAAACTCACATTGCAGATACAACTTTCTCGTGTCACCAATGAGAGCTACAAGAATCATAGAGCCACTTAGTTTAGAGGAAAATGTTGTTGTTGAAAAATTGAAATCCTTGTTCACATTTCTAGAAAAAGGAGAGTTTGATGAGCTGATGAGCTTTGATGACTTATTGACAGAGCTCAATCTATTATAAGATGAGTACATCCAAGCCATACAATGTACTCTTAAACAACCAATAGTTCTCCTTAAATGGAAACTTTCCCATATTTGGAGCAGCAGTTTCTCCAAGGACATTCCAGTTATATGGAAAGAAAATATAGATGTGCAGTACATTCTCAATGCATATGATGCAACATCGTACTATACCTTGTATATGAAAAAGGTTGACAAATCTATGACAAGTGCATTCAGAAGATTATGCAAAGAACATGAAAGAAGTCATATTGATGTCATACAAATGATACACACACTTGGAAATACATTGATTAATCTTCAACAAATGTCTTCTCAACAAGTAGTTCACATTGCACTTTCCCTACCCCTCATTTGTAGTTAAAGAAAATGTGTCTTCATAAACACATCTCCACTTGAGAAACACACATTTGTGCTTAAACCATCAGTTTTTCTAGAACACGAGCCTGACAATTCAGAAGATGTGTTATGTCGCTCTATTGTTGATTATTACCTCCAGCGTCCATCTCCTATTAGCCATATCTGCTGAGCAGAATTCGTATCGCATTACAAAAAAAATGGTGCACCCATATCAAAAATAAAAAAACCCTCTATGATACAGTTTTTCAAATACAATAAACATTATGACTATGAAAACTATTGTAGAGAAAAATTGTTTCTATACGTTTTGTTCGATGAAAATGAAGAGACGTATGTTGCCTCTGAGACTACAGTGCACATCAATGAAGCTAGATTTACCTACAATGTTAATCCAACATGGGGTGATCTAAAAATTCTAGTTAATGATCTAGAAAACCCTGACAATCTTGATGAGACATTCACAAACCCAAAAACAACCAGAACTCCTTGAGAGTCCTATGACTTACAAGCAGATTTGCCTCGTCCTCAAGTAGGTGGAAGTGAAAAATGTATAAATCTTGGTTTTCAAGTCACAAAACATCCTTTCCTAATTGAAAATAATGAATACCACAGAATAAGACGTATGTTGAATCGAGAACAACAAGCAATTCTAAAAGACATTGCGCTTAAAAAACACTTGAACATGGACACCCCTGTGCACCTGTTCCTACCAGGTGGAGTAAGAACAAGAAAGACATTCACAATGAAAGCACTATTCCAAATTCTTATATGAATCTATGATTCAAAGCACTATTCCAAATTCTTATATGAATCTATGATTCAAATAGTTCCTTTGATCCTATGAAACCAAAGGGCCTAATAGTTGCATACACAGGGAAAGTTGGATATAGTGCAGATGGAACAAACATTCCACTCTACATTTTTAATGCCTTTTAATAAGTCACAGTTTCTTCCACTTAGCAAGGAAACGTTGGATACACTGTATAAGCTTTATGGTGAACTCCAACTTGTCTTTATATATGAAGCATCTTTGATTGGAAGTCGGTTCTTGTATTCCATTGACAATTGACTAAGAAGCATAAAACATGTGCATAAGAAATACTTTGGAAAAATTGACATGATATTCTGTTGGGATCTTTACCAGGAACATCCCATCCAAGATTCTTTGATATTTCAACAACCTACCGTTAACATGCAAACAATGACACATGAAGTCTAGAGAGATAATATTAAATTCTTTGAATTCCATACTACAATGTGCTAGACAAATGAAAAATTCATTGCAATTCTGAATAGAATACAAACAAACAACCAAACATATGATGACTTAACATATATCAATTTGAGGTGCTTGCGGCCTGCACCAACAAACCCAACATTCCATTACCTATTCTACACAAATAAGGATTTTGCAATGCATAACAACCACATGCTATCCCTCATGCCTGGCGATGATAACATAATCAATTCAATTGACCTGGAAGAAGACAACCATGGAAATGTGCCACGTCATGAACATACAACCACTTTACCTTTGCATCTTGTCTTGAACTTAGAAATGTTGGTTGAAATATATGCCTGTAACTATGATTCACAGGATGGCTTGGTCAATGGTGCAGATGGAATACTCAAAGGCTATACGAAAACATAAAAAATTGATGTCCTTTGGATTAAGTTCCATGAACCACATATAGGCAAGGGACAAGAAAGCAAGTTAGATTATCTATATAATTCAAACACTGCAAGCGATTGGACACCTATTTTGCGAATATCAAATCCAATATCGACATTAGCAAAGACAGGTCGATTGAATATTCGAAAACAATTTCCAATTAAACTTGCATGTGCATATACAATCCACAGATCGCAAGGACTAACACTTGATAATGTTGCATTTCAGCTTGTTGGAATTTGGATACATGGATTTGTATACACAACACTGGCCTGTGTCAGAAGCATAGACTCCTTGTATTTAGTAAGTCCTCTTACAAAAGATAACTTCAAAGTGAAATAGAAAGTTGATATTGAAATGGAACGAATCAGGACCACCGCAAAATGACAACTGCGGTATGATTACCAATTCATACAAAAAAAGTCATATGTATCAATTCTCTTGCTTAAAACAAATAGTTTAAATGAACACATGGATTATATACTCAATTACTATGATACAATGCAATCTGATATTTTTTTCTTGTAGGAAACATACATGGCATTATGCATACAGAACAAACAATTCCCAAATCACAATTGCATATCAAGTTACATTACACATGGGGTGATGATATTGGTGAAAAAACATGTACCAATTTTCGACCATATACATATCGAAGAAAAGAATGTTGAGGTGGTGCTTGCAAGATTTTTTTTCCATGATACAAAATTTGCAATACTGAATATGTATGTTGCTCCCCATGCAACATTCTCCAACATAGTAGATGTTATTTCCAATGCATTGGGAAATTTCTGTATGAACAGACCCATTGTGCTTATAGGAGACTTCAATATTGACATGCTACAAAATAATGCCAGAACAAAACAATTGGAAAACTACATGTGAAAATACAGTCTCCGATTTGTTTTGAGCAACACAAGCCATCTGCAAAACAAACTTATTGACCATGTGTGATCGAATGTGCCCATTCCTCAATACAAAATGTTTATATTAGACACGTATTGGTCTCATCACGATACAATTGGTATTGTACTTGAATTATGAGATATACATAAGACATATTGCAAAGCCATATTTCTATGTTTCAAAGCATCTCTGTATAGCTTGCTGCAAAAAAAAACAAATAAAAATTATCCAGCTTCTTAGTTTTCCCTCATTTGTACACATACTCATATGGTAACCATACATTTGGTGTTGCAATTGAATTATGAAATATACATTATGCATATTGCAGAATCATATTTGTATGCTTCAAACCATATCTGTCTATCTTGTCCCAGAAAATCGAGATATCCAACTTCTTAGTTTTCCATAGTTTGTGATTGTTGTTGGTCACAATTTTTTTTTTTGTGCAAAGAGAAGAAATACACACACACACACACACAGAGAGAGAGAGAAAATTGAATAAACTTAAAGAAAAAAAAAGGTACATTCTTCTAAAACTATTTGTTACTCTATTCATCTTATTCTATTATTTTTAGTATATGTACATAGTACTTGCCTTTTTCTTTACATGTTAACTTATCTTCATATCCATTTTTTTTTGTGTTATTTTCCATAGAAGAAAACATGAAAGCTAGACACTGCAAAGAACTCCTAACTAGGAATGCAGAGGAATCCATGCAAAGGTGCATTTTTTCTGCCCGTGTTCCATATTCAATATGTTTTCATTTACTCTGTCTGTATTTGTTCAACTGGTTTGCACCTCTATTTATTTTTTTTGTTTGCCTCCTTCAACACTCCATATATTCCTCTGCATTGACTTGTCTTCATGTGTGTAATACATATTCAATCTTGAGCCTGCCAGTCCTGGAGTCTATTTGTCAATTTGTATATCGAGAAACTCTGAATGTTGTTTGGATGACACAGAATAATAGAAGTGCAATGTTGATCCAGCCAACCCACAAGTCCACTTGTCAATTTTATATCGTGCAACTTTGGGTGCTATTTGCAGGATACAAAACATTAGAGGCCCAATTTAGATCTCGCCAGCCTGCAAATCCACGATCCAAAAAAGTGGCTAAGTATGGAATAAGGGATCGATACATGCTCTATAAAATGTCATGTCCATATTTTATAAAAGTACATATTTAGTATGTATTTCTCGTTTCTTGGAGACCACCATCTCGGGAGTCTATCTGTCAATTTGTATATTGTGAAACTCAATAGAAGTACAATGTTGAGCCATCCAGCCCGCAAGTCCGCCTGTCAATTTGTATATCGCGGAACTCTGGGTCCTATTTGCAAGACACAGAACATTAGAGGCCCAATTTAGAGCTTTCTAGCCCACAAGTCCACGACCCAATAGAAGTGCAATTTTGATCCAGGCATCTCGCAATTATTCTTGTCAATTTGTATATCCCGCAACTCTGGGTGCTATTTGTAGGAAACAGAACATTAGAGGCCCAATTTAGAGCCCTCCAACCTGCAAGTCTGCAATCCAAAAGAAGTCGCTAAGTATGGAATAATGGATCTCTACATGTTGTATAAAATGTCATGTCCATACTTTATAAAAGTACATATTTAGTATGTATTGCTCGTTTCTCAGAGCCCCCCTTCCCTGTAGTTCGTCTACCAATTTGTATATCATGTAACTCAATAGAAGTACAATGTTGAGCCATCCAACCCACAAGTCTGCTTTTTAATTTGTATATCGCAGAATTATGGGTACTATTTGTAAGGCACGAAACAATAGAGGCCCATTATTTAACATGCCAGCCCGAGAACCTGTGATCCAAAAAGTGTACATGCTCTAAAATCTCAGCCAACTCGCAAGTCCACTTGTTGATTTGTATATCGCAGAAATCTAGGTGCTATTTGTAGAACATGAAACAATAGAGGCCTATTTTTTGAGCCTGCCAGCCCGAGAACCCACGATCCAAAAAGTGGCCAAGTATGGAATGTGATATCCGTACATGATCTATAAAATCTCATGTCCATACTTTATAAAGGTACATATTTAGTTTTCCCTGGTTTGTATACATACTGGTCTGGTTTTTGTAGTTCACGAATTTTATGGTTGTGGGTTCCTTTATGGGTGCCATCCAACTCTCATGCCCCATGTGTGCGGTATACATCTTGCAGCCGAAACTTCAGTGATCTACAATTGGACCCAGATTGGAAGCTTGTGACTCATTTGATAATTTTGCTTAATTAAATTGTACAATATCAATATTAAATATTAGTAATTTAGTACTTCAAAATAGTGTTTTTAGATAATGTTACATATATGACATATATGTTATATGTTATAGATGTAGACAATCGTAATCTTGAGCCCGCCAGTCCTAGACTCCGTCTGTCAATTTGTATATAGCGGAACTCCCAGTGTTGCTTGGAGGACACAGAACAATAGAGGCTCAATTTTCAGCCCGCCAACCTCAGAACCTACGATCCAAAAAGTGGCTAAGTATGGAATGATGGATTCGTACATGCTCTATAAAATCTCCTATCCATACTTTATAAAAGTACATATTTGGTATGGATTACTTGTTCCTCCGAAAATTTCTACGTTTGGAAGTGGCAGATACATGTGTTCAGATTTCCACTTAATTTTATATTGCCAGCCCAATCGTCTCCTTGCCCGTTTCATATTGTACATATTACATGTAATGTGTAATAGATATTCAATATTGATCCCACTATTCGTGGAGTCTATCTATCAATTTGTATATCACGGAACTCTGAGTGTTATTTGGAGGACACAGACCAATAGAAGTCCAATGTTCAGCAAGCCAGCCTGCAAATCTGCTTCTCAATTTGTATATCGCACAACAGTGGATGTTGTTTGTAGCACACAAAACAATATAGGCCTAATTTTGAGCACGCCATCCCGAGAACCCGTGATCCAAAAAGTGGATATTTTGAGCCCGCCAGCCTGATAACCCGCGATACATATTACATGTAATGTGTAATACATATTCAATCTTGAGCCCACCAGTCCTGGATTTTGTCTGTCGATTTGTATATCGTGGAACTCTGAATTTTGTTTGGAGGACACGGGACAATAGAAGTGCAATGTTGAGCCAGCCTGCCCACAAGTTCGCGATCCAAAAAAGTGGGTAATCATGGAATAAGGGATCTGTACATACTCTATAAAATGTCATGTCCATACTTTATAAAAGTACATATTTAATATGTATTTCTCGTTTCTCAGAGCCCGCCAGTGTTGGAGTCCATATATCAATTTCTATATTATGAAACTCAATAAAAGTACAATGTTGAGCCAGTCAGCCCGTAAGTTTACTTGTCAATTTGTATATCGCGGAATTTTGGGTGCTATTCGTAAGGCATGGAACCATAGAGGCCCATTTTTTAGCCTGCCATCCCAAGAACCCATGATTCAAAAAGCGTACATGATCTATAAAATCTCGGCCAACCTATCAAATTTTATATCACGGAACTCTGGGTGCTATTTGTAGGACATGAAAAAATAAAGGCCTATTTTTTGAGATCGCCAGCCCGAGAACCCACGATACACAAAGTGGTCAAGTATGGAATGTGATATCCATACATTCTCTATAAAAAATCATGTCCATACTTTACAAAGGTACATATTTATTTTTCCCTGGTTTGTACATATACTTCTATAGTCACCACACAGTTGGTGTTTCACATGAATTATGAAATATACACCATGAGTGTGACTGAGTGATTTCATTTCCTTAGCCAATTTTATGCCCATGGGTTCCCGGATACGTGTTATCAAACTATCATTTCCTGTGTTTCAAGTGTACATCTTGCATCCAAAACTTGGGTAATCCATGTCTATGCTCATAGGTTCCCAAACGACATAGTGGTAGATTTCATGTCCATCTATATCTGTACATAATGAGTCCAACTGACCTCCATTCGTTTTCATAGTTCGCGAGTTTTATGGACATAGGTTCATTTGTGGGCACCATCCAACTCTCATGCCCCATGTGCACGGTATACATCTTGCACCCGAAAATTCAGTGATCTACAATTCGACCTGGACTCGAAGTTTGTGACTCATTTGATAATTTTGTTTAATTAAATTGTACAATATCAATATCTAATTTTAAAAATTTGGTACTTGAAAATAATGTTTTTAGATAATGTTAGATATATAAAATATATGTTATATGTTATACATGTAGACAATCGCAATCTTGAGCCTGCTAGTCATGGAGTCCATCTTTCAATTTGTATATCACAGAACTCTGGGTGCTATTTGTAGGACACGAAACAATAGAGGCCCAATTTGGAGCATGCCAGCCTGAGAACCCATGATCGAAAAAGTGGTTAAGTATGGAATGAGGGATACGTACATACTTTATAAAGGTACATATTTATTTTTCTCTGGTTTGTACACATACTGGTCTGGTCACCACACAGTTGGTGTTGCACATGAATTATGAAATATACACCACAAGTCCAACCCAGTGCTTTCATTTCTGATCCGTCCATACTTTATAAAGGTACATATTCAGTTTTCCCTGGTTTTTACACATACTAGTATGGTCACCAAACAGTTGGTGTTGCACGTGAATTATGAAATATACACCATGAGTCTGACCCAGCCCTTTCATTGCCTTAGCCAATTTTATGGCTGCAGGTTCCCAGCTACGTGTTATCAAACTCTTGTTCCCCGTTTTCCGAGTGTACATATTGCATCAAAAACTTGGGTAATCCATGTCTATGATCATGGGTTCCCAGACGAAGGAGTGGTATATTTCATGTCCATCTATATCTATACATCACGAGTCCAACCAACTGCCATTCGTTTTCATAGTTCACAAATTTTATGGCCATGGGTTCCTTTGTGGGCTCCATCCAGATCTCATTCCCCGTGTGCACAGTATACATCTTGCGCCTGAAACTTCAGTTATCTACAATTGGACCTGGACTCGAAGCTTGCAACTCATTTGATAATTTTGTTTAATTAAATTGTACAATACCAATATTTAATATTCATAATTTACTACTTGAAAGTAATGTTTTTAGATAATGTTAKATATATATAAAATATATGTTATATGTTATACATGTAGAAAATCACAATCTTCAGCCCGCCAATCCTAGATTCCRTCTGTCAATTTGTATATCACAGAACTCTGGGTGATATTTGTAGGACATAGAACAATAGAGGCCTAATTTTGAGCTTGTCAGCCTGAAAACCCRTGATCCAAAAAGTGGCTAATTATGGAAGTCCGTTTGTCAATTTGTATATCACATAACTCAAAGTGTTGTTTGGAGGACACRGACCAATAAAAGTGCAATGTTGAGCCARCCAACTAAATTGTACAATATCAAATTTTAAATTATACAATATCAATATTTAATATTAATAATATAGTATTGAAAATAATGTTTTAAGATAATGTCAGATAGTTGATATGGATCACCATCCATAAACAATCACAATCATGGGCCTGCTAGCCCTGGAGTCCGTCTATCAATTTATATATCACGAAATTCCAAGTGTATTTTGGAGGACACAGAACAATAGAAGTGCAATGTTGAGCCCGCAATTCTGCTTCTCAATTTGTGTATCATGGAATTCTGGGTACTATTTGTAAGCCACAGAGAAATAGAGGCCCAATTTTGATCCCACTAGACTGAGAACCCGCGATCCAAAGAGTGTACATGCTCTATAAAATCTCAGCCACCCCGTAAGTCCGCCTGTCCATTTTCATATTGTGGAACTTTGGGTGTTGTTTGTAGGAAATGGTCACTCATCCTCATCTCTACTGAGAATTGAAATGTCATTCACGGGACCTCAGGTTGGCCCCTCCACGAAATCTTCAAACCCAAATTCTGAAAATAAGCTCAACCGACATTTCCCTATTCCATACTTAGCCACTTACCTGCAATTCTGCAAATATACAAACCATCCATTGAATTGCACTATCATGCCCTCTTCCATTTTATGTATTTTGCAGTGAAAAATTCTGACTCATGCAATTTCACTGTTGGACACTCACATGTCCTCATTATCTCTTGTAAACTTATTTTGAAGCCCGTCTGACCACTTTTCAGACTTGGCCATTCATTCCTTGCTTGATCTTCCCCGTCTCCGTCACCTTCACACCTGTCTATAATAAAAAATAATGTGTATATATATGTGTGTGTGTGTGTGTGTGTGTGTGTGTGTGTGTGTGTGTCTTGTTACTAAATATTTAATGCTAACAACTCATCATGTAGGGAACGTGTAAATTGTCAATGATTTGCAAATGGCTCGAGAAGATCTACCATTAATGCGCATTAAACCAATATTTGCGGAGGCTTTTGTTATCCCTTCCGAGTATTAATTTCAAATATACTTAAATGTTCTTCACCATAACCACCACCTTCTCACCTCTAAGTCTGCAATAATTAAGCTTTACTTCTAACAACTCACCATACAACATGCTTAGAGATTGTCGTTAACGTGCGAAGAGTTCGAGGAGATTTTCCATTCACATGCATTGAACCAACATTTCTAGGGGATTATTTTATCCCCTCCATTTGTTCATTTCAAGGAGTGTCTGGAGAAAATAGACATTTTCATAAACTACTGGCAGCAACTTGACAACAGTTATGTAGAAATACAGTGATCATATTTCGGCTTGAGGACCAGAACCAGCACAGTAATAAATCATCACTCCAACAACCTTCCATAGTAACAAATCAAACCAAAGTTCTTCAAGAAGACAAGGTTCATCCTAAAATTGATAGTTCTCACAAGTTTCCTATGCAGAAGAAAGGAAAAAGAATTGTAGGGCAGGTGGAGGAGCCAAAAATTGAGAGTGAGAACATGGAACTTGACACTGATCTGGATAGCCTATTCTACAACCTTGATCAGCTGAGAGACATGATTCACCATACCTACCCAATGGACATAGCTGATACCAAATTTTTTCACAAACATGAATCCTTCTTATTCCAGAGTGTTGTTTTTGAAAGCGAATCTAAAAAATTAATTATTGAAAAGAGAGATGTAAAAAATAAGAAAAGAAAACATCGTTCAAAAGTTGACCTTGCCAATATGCATTCGTCCCAAATCTCTGGACTTCAAAGAGAAACCATACATTCTCTTCATGATTCCATTGGAGTCATTAAGGACGAGAATGCTAGACTAAAGGACCAGATCAAGGAATTAGAGGAAGATTTGATTCCTATGTCATTTCCTGGTAGTCCTTTGGCAATATGCATGCCCGCGACTCCCTCCACCCCTGAAGCAAAGCTAAAAGGCTCCTCCATATTCCTTTCATCCTGTAGAGGATATGTGGAGAAAAATATCAAGAAAAGAATGGAACTAATTACTAAGGCTTGGGAAACATCACAAAATATGGATTCCCTGGGAAGGAGGGCACATAACTTTCTCTAACTTCTGCAGACATATTTAAAAAATGAAGAAACTTTATATTTGGACACGATCATGCCTTTTTTATTTAATGTCAACAACATGGAAGAGACGAAAAGAAGACAACATGATATCCCCTCCAAAAACCGGATCACTCAATTAGAAGCATGTTGGAAAGAGAAGGTGAAGAACCTGTATCTCATCGTCCAATCATGTGAGAAAGTAATATCAAAGAAAGAAACATTATTCAAAAATCTCACCAAAATAGACTTAGCCGAAATGACCAACAAGTTCTAGGACCCCAGCTTAATCGTCAACTCGTTGGCGTTAACCAACCAAGATTTCGATAAACAAGTTGATAATTTTAAGGCATCGTCTTTAGAAACATTTTACAGGGTTCTTGAATATGGTGAAGATCACGTGGAAAACTGGGCAGTCCGCTATTCAGTAGAAAATCAAGACGTTCATCAGGCTCTATGCATTCTTTCTATTGATCTAAGAGAATTAGAAAATGAACTTTTCATCATAAAAATACGGAATGACATCAATGTCGCCCCCTTGAGAAGCTACATTGAAGAATTCATCGAAATGAACTTGAAGCAGGTCGCCGACGAAAGCCAACAGGAAAAGGCATCAACARGAAAATAGAAAAAATACTTATATGTACCATCACTATAAGTCCTTTGTTTATCAATCCAATTATTCAAGCGGGTTAGCAACGAAAGCCAACAAGAAAAGGCATCAGCAAGAAAATAGAAAAAGTACTTATATGTACCATCGTTGTAAGTCTATAATGATCCTCCTTTGTTTATCAATCCATTTATTCCACCTTTTCTGAATAGAAATCTCTAGCCAAAGACTGATATCCTCTTATTTCTTCTTTTCAGGTATTACACTCAAGTGTCTCCCACTTCTTCTTTCCACAGTCCTATTTCTTGTACATATTTCTCTTATGGTCAGCGAGAGCCCCAATCCTAGTCTATATGAAAAACACATTTAAATTTCCAGGAATATGTAACAAGCTATTATTTTTTGATATATTCCAAATAAAACTATTTTTGACTCATTTTATATTTATGTGCTCCTAGATTTTTATCTTTAGCTATGTTGGGGGTCAAGACATTCTGTTTATTTTATTTCAATTACCTTTTTTTCTGATGCATATATTTTTCTGCTTGGTCATTTTCAAAATTACATTTGAGATAAATCACTCATTTAAATTTGAGATCTCATATTTGACACACACACACACACACACACACACACACACAGACACACACATATATATATATTTCCAGGAATATGTAACACACTTTTTATTTTCTTATATAAATGTCATAAAATTGTGTTTAATAGTTTTTTTCTACTCACACATATAGAGAGTATGTCATTTCTTGCATTCTCAACACTCTAGACTGCAATTTCCATCTGTCGCTGCTACGTTTTCCCCATCCATCTGCATTTATCCCCATTTCAACCCGGTAGGGACTTCACTGCCATGCAACACTTCTTTAATAAACAACTTATATCAACAAATTATTGCGACATAATGAAATAAATTAATTGTCCTATGCCTAAAATTGTTTGACAAAAGTTAAAATCTATTTCTTTACAAGCTACCATCGAGTTATTCCAGATAGTACTGTTTTCCATAAATTTATTGTGATAAATTTTCATTTTTTCCTAAAAAAAGACTTCTCCTTGGAATAATTTTTGAAAGTTTCTGCAATACTCACGCATTCGATACCTGTAAAAACAACTTAATTTTTTTAGGTGATTTTGGACGAACACTTTGATTATTTTCCAAAGCTTGCATTTGGAATTAATTTTTATCTCGAGCCTGAGGTTTTACTTTGTGTGAAATAGATTTTGTACACTTATGGTGATTAATTTAAAATATATTATTAATCGTAAAACTTGTTTAATATGTGTGTTGATCATGATAATGATTTCAAACAACATAAGAGGAAAGAACAAACACCAATACTAGATCTCTTTTCTTTATTTATTAATGTAATGTAGGATGAAATGTAATTTATGATGACTAGGGTTGTGGAATTTAATTAATTTAATTATTTACAATTATAAACCAGAGTTATTGTAGTGGTCATGTCCCTCCATAAAGTTTGTGGTGCATAGATTTGAATTTATGCATAAGTTTGAATTACAACATTGTAGGTGAAGTGGTGGGGCATTACTTATCAAAATTACTTAAAATATATTCATAAGAGCAATAAAAATTGTAATAAAACCAACAAATAATGGCATCATTTTGTTATAATATAAGGCAACATAATTCTCTTAAACAAATCATCAACCAATTATTATTTGTTATATAAAATGAACCTTCAATAAAATTGAAAGGATATATTAAATTATTTATAAAAAGTATAATAATTATGTAAAAGAAAGATACAATTAATGAAGCCAACAACTTAAAAATTCTTAACAATGCATATTTTTCTCATGCCATTGAAGCTAAAATCATCACATATTACTATATAGTGAAGATATTTTGTGCTTAAGTCTAAATATAAGCTCAAGTAATCATTCACATATCAGATTTTTATCAATGTTTTAACTGTTTGACACAATTACATAACCACTCAATAAATTCAATAATGTAACTTTATTTATAACCATATGAATAAAGATCATACAATTGTTTTCTCCTATTATAAAATAGGATGGTATTTGACTATGATACCATTATTTTGGTTTTATACAATATTCATTTAACTTTAGGTGTATTTTATTTTATTAATATTCATTGTGACCTAGTCTATTTTGTACAGATTTTGTAATTAGTAATTTTTCCCTACTATGTTTGAATTTTGTAATTGTTATTTTTTCATATGTGTGTGTGTGTGTGTGTGTGTGTGTTCATGTCTCTATTTCTCACATAATCTACAGCATAATCATTGATTTCAAACTAAATTTAAGTGTATTTCTAAAATCAAATTTGATGAATTAGTGATCAAATAAAAAAATAATAACAAAGAAATAGATCAATCAGTGGTTTTATAAATTTTGAGAGGATGATCACTATTGTGATAATTGAATTTACAAATAGTTGGGACCAAACATTTAATGTATATCCTTACCTTTTTAATCCTTTAATTTGATGCAGGAGCATCACTCCAACGTCATCAAGTGCCAACTAGCCAACACATCAAGCACGCATTCAATGGAAGGAGAGAGGCACAACCCTCTCGTTTTCAAATTTTGAAAATGTAATTAAATGATTGTAAGGCCGAAGAGCCAAGATGTGCCTTTGAGCAGGTTGTAGTTAGTGTCTCATTTAATGGATGACATGTTGATGGGGATCTAGATCCAATTTGGACTAGATGGCCCATTCATTGTAATTCATTGTAATTAATGAGAGTGGGTGAGGATGGAGGGAAGATCTCAAGGAGCCCCCTTTTTGTAAAAAGATCCTTTGTATCTGTAGAGTTAGTCGATAGAGAGGAAGAGAAAAAAATAGAGAGGATAGAAAATACGATAGAGAAAAGAGAGGGAGCCGAGACTCTATTGCAGTCCGAGCTCAAACACATTGTAATTAAACATTGATGTTAATACAAAGCAATTTTTCTCGCATATGTGTTTTCTATGTGTTTATGTGTCTTTTATGAACGTTGTGTGCTCATTCATGCTATAGATGTATGTTAAGTTCCATCTGTAGGAGATAGATATATTTTCATATCTGTGAGTTCTTTGATTTTAGGTTTGGTTTCTTTGAGGCTTCGTGCAAGGGGTTGCATGACAAAATACTATGGGTTCTGCAAGCCAGTGCAAGGAGTGCACTTCTGAAGTCTATGGAATTTCAGACAAAGACGTGCCAGGAGGGTGCACTAGATAAAGTCACTAACTCAAGGAAGAATCTTCAAGGTTGTTGAACACCCTAAGGAAGAACTGTGCAGAGGAGAGCATAGAGAGGAGAAGAATAATTGTTGTGAATTCTATAAAGGCTCTGCCAGGAGGGCATTAAGAAAATGCACAGGATGCATTGAGTCAATGCATAGAATGCACTTTTGAATTCTATGGAATTTGGATAGATTTGTGCCAGGAGGACACACCAGAGGAAGTATTAGACCCAGGAAGAAACCTAAAGGTTGTTGAACACCTTGGAGGTAAGACTATGTAAGGGAAGGCACCGAGATAATAGAATCATAGAGGGTTCTGTGGAAACTCTTCTAGGAGGGAATTGAGCAGTTGCATAGAGTGCATCGAGAAGAACTCTCTTTTGAGTTCTGAGATAAGAAAAGTGTCACGGAGAGACACTTAAAGAGTTACTGAATACTCTGTTAAGCTCAGCAAGGAGGACTTGAGCAGAAGGTCGTCAAGAGGACACCAGATTTCCCTTTGAGGACACAGAAGGGTGAGTCCCCTAGAGGCTCGGGTAAATAAAGATTAGGATGGATAGCACAGTTGTGTGCAGGGATCCTGGAAGGAGTGCAGAGGTGGTGAAACCTTTTGAGGTTTCAGTGTGAACAAAGCTCAGGAGGGATAGCGTTCCTAGAACACAAGCGATATCCAAAGTAGTTGAGCTCGCAGAGGAAGCAAAGGTCGAGGCCCTTGAAACTTTGAAAATCCTCCAAGAGGAAGGGAAGAAGCACATGCTCATAAAGGAGTAACAACTATCGTTGGATCAATAGCACAGATAACCGTTGATCACAAGATCAGGGAAAACTACGCGAAGGTTACACCCGTAGAGTTGATGCAATGGAAGAGCTGAAACGGATGGTAAAGACACTTCGTAGAAGAAGTGAGAAATGTCGTGAGCCATTGGATGAGAAGCAGCAGGAGATGCTGAAACCCTTTGGAGTGGGATTTCGACATTTCAGCATTTTGGGGTTCAGCATTTCGGAAATCCCGATGACAAGGAGCTGGGGCACTTTGGATTGAAAACCCTAAAGTCACGAAACGTGACGTGTCCTTGGAGCAGGGATGTGTCACAGAGGAAACAACCATTTCAGAGTTCGACATTTCGACATTTCAGGGTCCAGGATATCGAAGGACCAAGAACCGTCTGCAGCGGGAATTGCGGGATCATGAATTTTAAAATCCCGAAAAGTTGACCGTGGTCACGAGTAGATTTCAGCATTTCAGGAATTCAAGGATTCAGACACCAGGGATTGGAAAGACAAAGAATAAGGGGAATGCTTGCATCACTATTTCCCAAATCATGAAAGCTAGTAGTGCATTGTCATGGACTACCCTTTTCGACATTCTGGGACTCGGGTGTTCGAGAGGCCAAGAGTCGAGAGACGTGGAGTCTCGAGTCGCGATATCGTGAAATCCCAAAAACATTCAGAGGAAATAGCACGAGCCAGAACCATTGAGCCCATTTCGTCATTTCGGCATTTCAGGGTTCGGGAAGGAGAGAAGGAAAGATTTTGGAGTCACTGCATCGTGAACTCCTGATTACCAAAATCCCGATACAACCATAGCATCGTGGTCGTTGGAGAAGGTGGAGCTCGCGCCTAGTTCTTGTTTGCACAGATGGATTTTTCCATGATGGATCTATGGATCGAATTCGTGGGGTTCCAGTGAGTGTATGAAAGAACTAATCCAGTTCTACAGATTCAAAGAGGATCGATCTTGTGTGGATCTCGGCCTAAGGGCAGGGGGTCTGCATCAAGTAGGTATCAAAGCAAGAATTCGCTTGTATCTTACAGGCCAAAGGAAGATGGGGATACTCTCAGCCGTAGAGTGATCCATATGTTTGCTAGGTGGGTAGATAGAGGATGAAGATGGCTACTAAAGGCCATTAGCATGGTCATAGGGAAGACCGCAAGCAGAAGAAAAATCCAGAGATGGATTTGGAACTCGTTGAGATAAGGGGAAGAATGGAGGATCTTGCATTGCGGGTGCAAAAGAATGCAAAGACACATTGGGTGTATGAATGGCCTCTAAGGAGGAAGGCAAAGTGGCCAGTCAAGAATCTTTTGGCTAGAAGACATCGAAGGTTGTTGAGGAGGTGGTTGAGGTATGTGGAAAGCCTCGGAGATGAAGAAGATATGGTTCATGTGTGTGAAATAGAAGCTGGGAGAAATCTCAATGATGAAGAGGAGATATCGAGTAGAGATCTCATAGAATGCCAAGTGGGTAGAGATGGACTTTTGAACTTTTAGGTGGGCAATAGAAAGAGATCAAGTGAAGGTCTTATATACTGCCAGGAGGGCGGTGCTTAAAGTTCAAATTTTCAGGTGGGAAATGGGATGGGATCACTAGGGGATCTCATAGACTTCCAGGTGGGCAACACAGAAATCCCATAGTGTCAGGTGGGCAAGGGAGAGAAAATGAGGCCATGTGAGAGTCTCATGAACTCAGAGGTGAGTTCATATCAGTGAGGAGAGATAATAGAGGAATATCAGAAGAGCATTTTGATTATTAGGGGAATAGAGGTATTCCTTCCACATCACCTAGCTAAGGTGAAAAATTGTGTTTTCGATGTAGCAACAGCAGAAGGACAAATAGTTCTGACTGTCAGGGAGAAAGGAGAACTAGAGAGACATCAAAATCTACCCAAGCAAAAGAAGAGAATGAAGATAATATGCTCAATCCATGGGAGATGGAGTTGGAGATGCTGGAGAATTGGTTGAACCATCCAGGGCCAGTAGATGACTGCCATGAGCTAACAGTCATGAAGATGTTAGTAGAGGAGAATTCTAAGGAATTGCTCGGAAATTTCAGCAAGGGAGTTGAACAGATGATGATAACTGCAGTGTCGAGGCATGCAGCAGAAGATGAATCAAAATTGTAGTTTGGAGAGAATCTTGAGGAAGCTGAAGATGCACCAACAAGAGAAATGGAAGAAGCAAGTCTGTCAGAGAAGATTATTGAACAACAGGTCAGTCAGAAGGATAAGACTGTAGAGCTGAATTTTGCAGTAGAGTGGCAAGCTGAGGACATAGAGGAAGAAAATAGCATGGGGGATCTAGTTGATCTGCCCACTGATAAGGACGAAGAAGTGCAGCCAAGGAGACTGCATAAAGAGAGCTAGCCACTAGATCAGTTGGACGAAATAATTAAGGAGATCAGAAGGCTAATGATTAAATCAGCATAAGCGGTCAACAAAGGGAAGCTGAGCAAAGGAGAACCTTCCATAGTAGCAAGGCAGTAGAATCAATAGCAGCAGCAAGGCGATGTATTCGATGGACAACTCCAAAGAACTATTTGGGATCCAAGTGGATTTCAATAGTGGTGTTGGGAAGCTTATGAGCAGGAGCTCATGAATTTTGCAGCTGAGGAGTATGATGCAGGAGCATCACTCCAATGTCATCAAGTGCCAACCAGCTAGGACATCAAGTGCGCATTCAATGGAAGGAGAGAGGCACAACCCTCTCGTTTTCAAATTTTGAAAATGTAATTAAATGATTGTAAGGCCAAAGAGCCAAGCCATGCCTTTGAGGAGGTTGTAGTTAGTGTCACCTTTAATGGCTGACATGTTGATGGGGATCTAGATACAATTCAGATTAGATGGCCCATTCAATGTAATTCATTTTAATTAATGAGAGTTGGTGAGGATGGAGGGAAGAGCTCGAGGAGCCCCCTTTTGTAAAAAGATCCTTTGTATCTATAGAGTTAGTCGATAGAGAGGAAGAGAAAAAAACAGACAAGATAGAACAAAAGATAGAGAAAAGAGAGGGAGCCAAGATTCTGTTGCAGTATGAGCTTGAACACATTGTAATTAAACATTGATGGTAATACAAAGCAATGTTTCTTGCATATGTGTTTTCTATGTGTTTATGTGTCTTTTATGAATGTTGTGTGTTCATTCATGCTGTAGATTTATGTTAAGTTCCATCTGCAGGAGATAGATAGATTTTCCTATCTGTGAGCTCTTTGATTTGAGGTTTGGGTTCTTTGAGGCTTCATGCAAGGGGTTGCATGAAAAAATACTGTGGGTTCTACAAGCTAGTGCAAGGAGTGCACTTCTGAATTCTGTGGAATTTCAAACAAAGACATGCCAGGACGACACACTAGCTGAAGTAATTAACTCAAGGAAGAATCCTCAAGGTTGTTGAAAACCCTAAAGGAAGAACTGTGCAGAGGAGAGCACAGAGAGGATAAGCGTAATTTTTGTGAATTATGTAAAGGCTTTTCCAGGAGGGCATTGAGAAAATGCACAGGATGCATTGAGTCAGTGCATAGAATGCACTTCTGAATTCTATGAAATTTGGACAGAGTTGTGCCAGGAGGGCCCACCAGAGGAGGTATTAGACCCAGGGAGAAACCTCATGGTTGTTGAACACCTTGGAGGTAAGACTGTGTAGAGGAAGGCACAGACATAATAGAATCACTGAGGGTTTTGTGGAAACTCTGCCAGGAGGGCATTGAGCAGTTGCATAGAGTGCACCAAGAAGAACTCTCTTTAGAGTTTTGAGATAAGAGAAGTGTCATGGAGAGACACTTAAAGAGTTACTGAATACTCTGTTAAGCTCAGTGGGGAGGACTTGAGCAGAAGGTCATCAGGAGGAAACCAAATTTCCCTTTGAGGACACAGAAGGGTAAGTCCCCTAGAGGCTCGGGTAAATAAATCCCAAGGGAAATAGCATAGTTGTGTGCAGGTATCCTAAAAGGAGTGGAGAGGTCGTGAAACCTTTTAAGGTTTCAGAGTGAACAAATCTCAGTAGGGATAGCATTCCTAGAACGCAGGTGATATCCAAAGTAATTGAGCTCGCAGAGGAAGCAAAGTGTGAGGCCTTTGAAACTTTGAAAATCTTCCAAGAGGAAGGGAAGAAGCTCATGCTCAGGAAGGAATAACAACTATCGTTAGATCAATAGCACAGATAACCGTTGATCACAAGATCAGGGAAAACTACGCGGAGGTTACACCCATAGAGGTGACGTAGTGAAAGAGATGAAACGGATGGTGGAGACACTTTGTAGAATAAGTGAAAAATKCCTTGAGTCGTTGGATGAGAAGTAGTAGGAGTCGTTGAAGCCCTTTGGAGTAGGATTTCAACATTTCGRCATTTMGGGGTTCGRCATTTCAGAAATACYGATGACAAGGAGCTAGGGCACATTGCATTAAAAACCCTGAAGTCRCGAAATGCGATGTGTCCTTGGAGAAGGGTTGTGTCACAGAGGAAGCAACCATTTTGGAGTTTGGAATTTTGGCATTTCGGGGTCCAGGAGATCAAAGGACCAAGAACCATCTACGGACAAAATTACTGGATCGCGAATTTTGAAATCGTGAAAAGTGGACCGTGGTCACAAATACATTTCATCATTTCGAGAATTCGGGGATTCAAACACCGGGGATTGGAAAGACAGAGAACAGGGGGAGCGCTTGCATCACAATTTCCCAAATCACGAAAGCCGGTAGCGCTTTTTCATGGACTGCCCTTTTCGGCATTCTGGGACCTGAGTGATTGAGATGCCAGGAGTCAGGAGACGTGAAGTCCCATCTCATGATATCGCGAAATCCTGAAAACATTCAGAGGAAATAGCACGAGCCAGAACCGTTGAGCCCGTTTCAGTATTTCTGCATTTTGGGGTTCGGTAAGCAGAGAGGTGAGATTTTGGAGTCACTGCATCGTGAACTCCCGGTTACCGAAATCCCAGTACAACCATAGTGCTTTGGTTGTTGGAGAAGGTGGAGCTCGCGCCTAGTGCTTGTTCACACAGGTGGAGTTTTTTGTGATGGACCTGTGGATCGAATTTGTGGGGTTCCAGTGAGGGCCTGAAAGAACTAATTCATTTCTATAGATTCAAAGAAGATCGTTCTTATGTGGATCTCAGCCCAAGGGCAGGGGGTATGCATCATAATTCTTTAAAAATGGTCAAAACTCACCTCATGTGAAAAAGTTGAGTAATCCACTTCACATGGTATATAGGTCCACCTAAGATTGAATCAATGGTCCCTGTGGGAGAGGGAGAAGGGAGAAGTCAACCATGGAACTTAGTTCAAGGATAGTCTACAAGGAAGTGTGGATATGGGTTATCATTGTAGTTATAGAGAGTTGTATAGATAGTGTGATTATCTATATAGAGAGTTATAGAGATAGTGTGGCTAGGGTATATATAGAGGAGGAAACTCCTAAAATATATTATGAGATAACAAAAGTGGAGATAGAAAAAGAGGGTTTGTGAGAAAGGAGACATCAAGACCTCGAGCAAGAGTCAATAGTGGGAGATAACAAAGATTACATACTCGAATGCTAACTATAAATTATGTTACAAATTTTGTTACACGATCATTCAAAACCAAATATATGACAACATTGCACTTCAAATCCAATATATGGAATCACATGTATTTATTCCATAAATAGATGTTGTAGATATATAAGATTATTTTGGTCGTTATATAATATTAAAACTCCAAACTTAGAATATCTATGTTTGGAAAAAAATTGCATTTTGTGCATGTTCAATGATTAAAACTCAAAACTTAGATATAACCTATGATTGA
>SNQJ01S0011495.1:81989-96916 GCA_010110895.2 Picea sitchensis | reverse complement strand
TTTTTTGTAAAGAGGTATTTATGTTGTAGAAACAATTCCAAGATGCACATGTTAGGCATATACGATTTAATAATGGACATTTCTTAGGAAGGCATCCAAAGGGGGTATTGTAGAGCACTATTAATGAAATGATGTTTTTTTTTTTTTCTTCATAGAGGGAGTTGGGGAGGCTGAGCAATAAGTATATTCACACTACAACTAATCAACCATTATGTTAGTACGAGGCACCATTCCCTTGTGGCTACCCCGATTGGCATAAGGATCATGGTGTATTGGAGCTTATATGTTGTTGCAGGTCACATCTATTAACCAATGTGGCATTCAGTTTTTGTATAGAGAAGTATAAGATGGATAGATGTTAGGTGTATTCAACTTAGTAATAGGCATTTTTTAGGAAGGCATGTGAAACAGGGACTATAGAGTACTGCTAAAAAATTTCATAGAGGAAGGGGGAAAGACTGAGCAACAAGCATATTCACAGAACAACCAATCAACCAGTGTGTTAGTAGGAGGCACCACTCCCTTATTGTTGCCCCCATTGGCATAAGGATCATGGTATATTGGAGCTTATATGTTGTTGTGGGTCACATCTTTCAACCAATGTGGAAATTTTTTTATTTTTGTATAGAGAGGTATATGTGTCATAGAAACAATTTTAAGACGCACAAATGTTAGGCATATCTAACTTAGTAATGGACATGTTTTAGAATGCATGTGAAAAGGGTACTATAGAGTATTGCTAATGAGAACCTTTTTCTTATTTTTCAGAAAGAGAGGGAAGCTAAGAAACAAGCATATTCACATTGCAATTAATCAACCATTATCTTAGTAGGAGGCACCACTCCCTTGTGGTTGCCCCCATTGGCATAAGGATCATGGTATATTGAGGCTTATATGTATTGTGGGCCACATCTCTCAACCAATGTGGGGTTTTCTTTGGCATAAGGATCATGGTATATTGGAGCTTATATGTTGTTGTGGGCCACATCTTTCAACCAATGTGGAAATTTTTTATTTTTTTTTATAGAGAGGTATATGTGTCGTATAAACAATTTTAAGATGCACAGATGTTAGGCATATTTGACTTAGTAATGGGCATGTTTTAGAATGCATGTGAAAGGGGTAATATAGAGTATTGTTAATGAGAACCTTTTTCTTATTTTTCATAAAGGGAGGGGGGAATGTTGAGAAACAAGCATATTCACACTGCAACCAATCAACCATTATCTTGGTAGGAGGCACCACTCCCTTGTGGTTGCCCCCATTGGCACAAGGATCATGGTATATTGAGGCTTATATGTTGTTGTGGGTCACATCTCTCAACCAATGTGGGATTTTCTTTTTTGTATAGAGAGGTATTTATGTCATAGAAACAATTCCAAGATACATAGGTGTTAGGCATATCCAACTTAGTAATGGGCATTTTTAGGAAGGTATGTGAAAAGGGTACTATATAGTACTATCAATGATAAAATATTTTTTAATTTTCTCACAAAGGGAGTGGGGAAGGATAAACAACTAGCATATTCACACCACAACCAATCAACCATTATGTTAATAACAGGCACCACTCCCTTGTGGTTGTCCCTGTTGACATAAGGATCGTGGTAAAGTATCGCTACAATCATATAAATTATTTAAAAGGAGACTAATTATCGAGCAACTATGAAGGCTCTCTTGTGAGCATCACTACAATGTTAAAACATTGATTCAAGTAAATCATCTATGAAAGAAACTTTAAATTTGCAATTCATCATCTCAATGACAAATCCCATCACTTGTTATCGGAGATGTCCAACCAATTTTATTAGATCTACAATGTTATCAAAGGTTTCAAAGGTTGTAGCTTTGTGTGTGTTAAAAGGACATCCAATGGTGAAATGGATTGGAAACAAAGTTATCAACACACAGAAGGTTCAATTTATATCCTTGGGAGACCCCCGCACCCCCCTCTCTGTCGGCCCCCATGGCAGAAAATGTTACATGGAGAGATCTCTTAGCTAGGGTTCTTGCTTTAACGGGACCCTCTTCCACATTGAGCCCTACCATTCCCCTTTGATTTGTGATGGCAAGGGACCCATTAATCTACCATAATTTTGGGGCCATCCTCAAGTCATTTTCTTGACAAGGGGAAGAGTCGCTCATAAGATCCTCGTAGAAAATTATGGAGTTGTACATGTGCCACCTAATTCATCCCTAACGTGGAGTTCATATTAACTCACTTCAAAAGTAAACAGAATGGCTAGGCTCCTCACCCATGTTTCATCACAATCTCTTCTCAGTGTGATGTAAAACTCTCTCACAATGGTTGAGCCTCGAAGGAGAGTTTGACCTCCCATTAAATTATCATCTTTGGTCAAGCTTGCGTAACAAAACAACTCTTTTGATAACCAATATTAGTATGGGAATTTTATGGCTCAACATAACCAAGGTGCAAGCTCATTTTCCATAGATCTTAGACCCCAAAAGAAAAAATTGCCTTGTGTGATTTTTTATAGCACCCCAAGGATTGTTATGAATATAATTCCCAACATCACGCTAGATTTGAGAAGACAATCACCCTTTTGGAAGAAAAAAAATGTTATATTGTATTCAACGAGAGTTCATAAAAGAGACATGGGTAAAGGAGGAGTAATTTAAGAGGAATATACACATTGTGAGAAAAACAAGGTCACATGTTAGAGGTTTTCAATGTTACAAGATTGGTCCAAATTCTAAAAAGACTCCACAAAACCCTTCATTAATGGTTGTAGAGGTTACTTATGACTATAAAAAATTTAGCCCAAGGGGGTTAGCTCAATTAGTTGTCATCAATGTTGTTGTGCATTTGGCCAATTCCATACCAGGAAGTACCCAATTTGAATCCCTTGGGTTGGGCGCATTAGTCTATGCCAATGGGTTTACCATATACGTCATCCACAAATGTGTGGAATCATCCCTTGGGTTTTCCCACAAGGTTTTTCTTGTAAAAAAAATCTCAACAAGTAGAGGTTTTTGCAGATATTTTTTTCCACCAGTGCAAATTGTGTCAAGGCGAATCGATACATTGTACATGAGAACTCATCACTATGATATATATCCAAGCACGCTAGTGCATTATAGAGTCATGTGCATTACCACACCCTCTTAGTGGAGGTTAGAATTGGAATGTTGAGTTGTAATGGTGTAGATATTAACCATAGGTTCACATTATTGTATGGAGCTTTGGTGTGTATAAGAATATAAAGTGCACTAATGCATCTATAAACATAAGATGCATCAATGCCCATGTCAATAAAAGGCAATTGGTGCAATTTGTTCTAAGAGTCTATTGATGCATGTAATAGCAACACGAGCACCAATGCATACAGTTGCAATAAGAAGATCGATGTGTTTTAGAGACATAATTGTGGTGCATCACAATATTTTTTAGATCAACAAATTTCATTTTTGTATTTTCGTTGATTTTTTTTAAATGTCAAATATTGCAAAAGTTAAATCATTATTATAATAATATTAATTTGTATATGTTAATTATTGTGTTTTGATTTAATATTGCATGAATGTATTGTATTGTGTCCTCAAATGGATCAACCTTGTGACACGACATTTAACATCGAATATTTTTCATTATAATATTGTAAATCGTGCATATATGCAATTCACAACATAACTTGTTAGAAAAGCATTGCAATAGAAGAAGAAACTTCGTCATATTATTTAAGAATAAGAAACTCCATGACATTAAAGGAAAACATCTTGATCAAAATATAATTCTTACAATATTTGGTAACCCTGACATATAAAATGGGACAATAGGTCCACAATAAACAAAATATCGGAGTTTTGCATAAATATATAATTACGCTTTGAAAACAATTATGCAATACAAAAAGTTGTAACATTTTTTTTTATATTTGCCATTTATCACTCGAGTTGCTCTAGTTGTATGCATGACTCATATCTTCATCGCTCGGGGATGTAATACTTGCAATAGTTACAATGTTATGTTCATTAGATTGATTCTCAACATCTTGATTTTCAATATTCAAACATGGAAATCAAATGTAACTATGAGTATATCGACATTTAAAATATAATATCCCTCGTTGTGAAAATTTGTATGTTTTACTAATATATCATTGTCGATTTAGATATACATGATTTGCAAAAATTGGTAAATTTACAATAGTAGTCATTGCTCTATGAACAATATACATTGTTTTGGAGTCTTGCCTTATGTCAATTGCCATCAATTGCTCCGGTAGCTCCACTCCATGCTTTGTTTCATACAAGTTTTATACATCATAATAATGTTTAGATATAATTATAAGTTTTTTGTTATTCCAATGTTTATAAAATAGATGTTGGAAACAACATAGCTTCTTTCAAACTTCTCTAATACCCCTTGATACTTCATCATATACTCACAACCCATATTTAGTCTAATGTCAATCAATTGTTCTCATGGCTCTTCTTGGTATTTGAACACCTTATAACAAACATTCATGGTTGATTGTAAATTAATTATAATATAAAATTCAAAACAAATTCTAAATATAAAGTAGGAAGGAAAATGCAATTATTCCTCGCAAATTTTGAGATGAACCAATTTATTTCACGTCTCTTCTTATATTTGGAAGGAGTTCCTTTTCAGCATCTTTCCAACGACAACAAAAACAATTGAAAATATGCCATCAAAACTCTTTTATCAACCATCTAATCTCAATATAATACTTGCGTAATGAAATATGCATTACAAAGTAAGCACATAATTTTAGTACATTGAGCAAAAGTGAAGATACATTAAGTGAAAGTATACAATTTTAAGAAATATCAGAGTTACAATTCAATCTCCTCCCTTAACTATGCTATCATGAAGGAATTTCTACTAGCTTGTCATTAATGGACTTTATTTGTTGTTTTCTTATTGTTTTTATAAACAAATCAAGCCATAAACTACATTTTATGTTGATGTGTCTATATGTAAGAAAACAATTGAACAAACATCGGCACATAACTATCCATCAATCAACCATTAAACAATTATAAATCACATGTGTACAAGAACATGAGGATTGGTCAATTCTATATTGTGTATTTGTCAACACAGAGTGCTATAAAATTGGATGAGATCAAAGCATTGTATGAAAACATTATGACGCGATCAATGTGGGGATAGGACTTAAGCATGCTACAAAATGAATTTGTGTAAAGCCAAATTGATAATATTCATATGAATAACCTTCCAAATTCAAAAAATTGCAACTGAAAGAGGATTGGATAAAATCCAAGCTCTGAGAGATTTGAAGATGCTCATAGATTGGGCCAATGAAAAATGTAGAATCCACAACATATCTTTATCTCCTATTATGGGCAAAGTCATAGAGTAAAAAGGTCAATTTTCAGAACTTACTTTTACCCACGTCTTCAAATAATTAAATTCCCAAGCTGACAAGCTAACAGAAGAAGCACTTTCTCTACAGGAAGAAACTCTCTTGGAGTGGGAATTTAAAGACAAAGTGTTGATCTCAGAATTCTTGAAGACTATATTTTAAATTCTTGTTGGTTGAGGTTGGTTTGGGGACATAGGTTGTTATAGCCTTGGTTAGTCTTTTGCAATTTATGAAGTATGTTTTCCTGGTTTGGAGGTCTTTTGAGGTTGTAAAGGGTGGTCATACACCTCATGGTCAATTTTGTTTTTATTTGATGTTGGATGACTATATTTATGTCAAAAAGAATTGTAAAGGGAGCTTTACAATACACCCTTTTTTCCGTGTAACCTAATAAGACTATGTATATTCTAATTTCCTTCTAGAGACATTAAATATAAAGTAGTTTTTCTTTGGAAAAAAAACAAAAACTAAACAGACCTTCCAAATACAAAAAAATGCATTCCATTATAAACCTTCAAATAAAAAACAATGTCCATTGTAGAAGGTTATATATATATATGCATACAAATCAAATGCCACACTAACAAAACGAAAACAATCATGGTAACAATGAAGCATGCATGTATGACCTATACAACG
Source organism: Picea sitchensis (assembly GCA_010110895.2). Taxonomy (NCBI): domain Eukaryota; kingdom Viridiplantae; phylum Streptophyta; class Pinopsida; order Pinales; family Pinaceae; genus Picea; species Picea sitchensis. The sequence goes on along the minus strand of SNQJ01S0011495.1, from coordinate 90,902 downwards.
ATCAATCACCATATTTTTTTGTATGTGACGTTGCATTGGATTTATATAGTTGTCAATCGCCAATTCTGACTAATGATGACATTACCCCAGATAAAGTATCTGCACGCAACATTTGAGCCCCAAAATGATCCCCATTGATCTCATTGTATTTGTATACTGAATGACAAGAATTTATGAGCAAGGGCTCACACCCTATCACACAATGGTACTAGAATTATGGATCCAACTCTTAGGCCCTTGTCATATTATGAATAATGAGTAGGGATAAAAACAAAAATTTGAGAATTTTTCTTAGCCCTTCATCAAGGGCAATGTAGGAGGCCTCAATGTTTGTGGTGTCTGATTGTATTGTGCTTTGTTGTTTGATGGTTACATCTTGTACTTTATTATACAAGACAAAGGCAAAGGTCCTTGGTCTTGGATTTCGAATGCATGATATCTCGATGCACAAAATCCAATCCCCCACCATATTTCATGTGCAATTAGTTTCAATTAATTAATCATAGTTATCCAACAATAATTAATCGTAAGACTACATGTGTTGCACCTTAATTAATCATAAGATCAAAGTTAATAAAGTTTAAAATTTTAAAAATGAAACGTCCAATTGTTTCCTAAAGAAAGGCTTTTTTGGAAAAATGGCCTCGATGCTCCAATACCATAAACATGCACCTCTACATGAACACATAAATGATGCTCTAGTGTAGCTACCACTAGTAAAGCACCAAATTCTTTACGTAGGGGTTTCCATGCTTAATGGTGTGCTCACTTGTACTTGATACACTAGTGTGCCAATCCTATATTAAGTGCACTGCATAACCTAAAAATGTTGTTTGAAAAAAACCTTGCTATATACAAGCTTTGGAACAAAAATATCAATAATTGTAAGGGCATCAAAGCATTGACCACATTATTTACATGGAAATGATCGTTGAGATTAACGACATCCCTTAGTTTAAAAAACCCAAATAACATTGTGAAAGGGAAAAAAACCTAAATTATTACAATGAAGGGAAGCAACAACGAAGGTAAGTTTTATTTCACTATATCTGTCAATGTGATCTTAAATCTTTAATATAGTTTATTAAAGTGTGCCTACATTTATAAATAACCATGGGGAAAAATGAATATTATACGGAAATTGTAAAAGAAACGAGACATTTTTCTTTTGCAAAATAGAGAATGAAGTTACATACCTTAAATTTCTCTTATGCAGATCTATATGCATCCTACAATGATTGCTTCGGATTTTGCCTTTAAAAAACTCCCTCGCCCCCTCCAATCTTTTCCTTCGTAAAAATATCTTACACAAGTCTTCCCTTCAATTTTGGCACAACAATTGATATGGATTTTGGTAAGCTTCGTTGTGCATTGAAAAAACATGCGGTCTTTTTACAAGCATATTTTTCTATAGTTTTCTAAAAAGTATTTTTTCATCGACGTTGCACCTTAGAAGGTTGGATGCACATGCATGCCTATAAATAAGTGTTGCATCGATACTCCCAAAACAATAGAAGCATTCACAAAATTAGGTTTCAACAAAAATATATGTATAAACCTCAAGAAATCTTATGTTGTGGAGGTTTATACTTGTGGAGGTTTTAGCAGATGTCTTTTTTTTAATCATTTTTTTTTATGTTTTATGTTTTATTTATTTACTTATTCATTTTTTCTTGAGTGGGCTCAACCTTAATAAGCACATCGATGTAGTTTAACATATGGTGCACTAGTGCTTCTTATAACAATAAGCAACACCGATGACCCAAAAAATGCCTTGTGAAGTATTTTTTAAGTTAGAATGTTACATATGTAGCATACCTATATTGGTTTTGGTTTTGGTTCAAATGCAAGGGTAAAAAAATTAAAGCTCTATTCAATAGAGGATGTTGAGGCCGAGATCAAGTCTAATCCATGTGTTTTATTTGAAAGCTCTATTCAATATTATATTAATGTTGCACTCATCAACTAGTTACAAGCTTTCCTCGACTACAAACATAGTTGTGAGTTCATCAAATCATGTACGATTACAATGTGTGTGTTTATTGCAATTATGAATGGATATGCCAAGTATTTTTGTATTCTAATGTCGAATGCATGACTTTGATTTTTATTTTCTTAAGAGAAATAGGGGAAATATTTCAGTTACTAAAACTACATGGGAACATGGAGAAATAGTACAATAGCCTCAAAGTTTATGATAGCATGCCCTGAGAGGGCTTAAACTTGTTACAAAAGGTGCCCACATGCTGAAAATCGGGAGATTCTAACTAAGAAATTCTTCCAAAAAGTATGATAGAGTAGATTATAATAAAAGTCCCTAGTATGAGAATGTAGAAGCAAAACATTCAATTGAGAAGACAATGTAATTCCCTTCCTACCAGAAGCATTGTGCTTCAAGCTAGAAGGTAGGAGAATGAAGGTCCAATAGACGCGGAATGTTATCAGGTGATGAAGCCACTTCGAAGATTCCTTGGACTAACTCGGGGGCAAGCCTGAACCTGGACGGAGCCGAACCTCCTCGAGTTGAGATCTCAACACAACACATTCATCCCGAAGCATTTGCATGGTCTATCATTATTGTACTATGATTTCAAGAATGGTAAGAACCTGAAAAGAGAGACCACTCAATTGGATTTACAGAGAATGAACCACTTTGTTTAGGTCCCCTAATTCTTCTTCAAAATTATCCATGTACATCTTCCATCTTTCGGCGCCAACCCACGCTATTGTACAAGCTCCAACTGAGTGAATTTGGGAGCGTAGAATAAAGACACCAAAGATATCACCCTCGAGGACACCAGACTGAGAACAAATGATCTCATATTGGAGATTTCGAGGTCGTAAATAAGGAGTCGAACACAGGTGAATGACACCAAACCTAGACATCTCCCTGAGTGCATTAACCACCTTCTTTCATGATTGTAGGTACCAACATGTGTAGTCATGATGGGATAAATCTCCCCACATGCTCTCATAAGCAAGCAGATGTGAAAGGTAAAATGACCCTCAGACAGGAAAAATTTATGAAGGCATTGGGGTGGCGCATGGGCAACACATGGCTCCCCTCCTAACTCATGCTTGAATGACATGTTTGTCTTATTAGTAATGATGCTTTGTAGAGGCATAATATCTTTGTGATGCATAATGGGATATGTTTGAGAGTAGGACCCCCATTGATACAAATCACCATTATTTTCCTTTTAATTGCTAAATTAGCTTGATGATCGACCACTCTGTTATTGATTTTGAAGATGTGGAGAGGTTCTATTGGGTGGAAAGCCTGGATTTCTTTTTGGATTCTATGGAATATATACTTGAGATGAGCATCTCTAGAGAGTGTCCTCGATCTCACATGCCTAATAGTGTTTTTGGAGTCGTCGAGAATTGTGAGGATATGAAGGCCACATGATCTAGCCAGACTTAGACACTAGAAGAGGGAACATGCCTCTGCTTGATTATTAGTGGCATGTCCTATACTCCAAGAGTATATGAGCTCAACATTTCCTCGAGGGTCATAAAGTGCCACGCCCGCTCTTTCCACTCTAGAATGCATGACTTTGATTAATCATTAAGAAGTATTGTGATTAGTATGGAACTTAATTAAAAAAAAATCAGGGAGGTTCCGTAAAAACCTCTGCAAGAAGGTGTTCTCCTTGTAATGTGAGTAGGACCCCTCAACCTCTCGACGAGGTTGATGGCATCGACAATATGATGCATCAATAACATTATGTCATGATGTAGACTCCTCCTTATCATAGAGAGATCCGGTACTCATAATATGTCTCTAATAAGAGCGGGTACCACTCTGTGACTAATCGTGACACCAAATAGTTGATCTGCCACCTCTATTTGGACTCTCTGATCCGGCCTGTGTGGCATGCGGGGTCTCTATACTACAGGATGGTCCTCTTTCTCCTCCATCTCGCCATCCTGTTGGGGAGGCTCATTTCCAACACATGTGCCAATATTTGCAAAACAATGGATAACAATAATAAGATAATTGAAACAAAATGTTATAATGTATTACATGAGTATTAAATACAACAAAAAAATATGCAACTAGATTTATCAAAACATAATGATAATATTATCTCTCTCATCTGGTTTCTCGGCCTCTATAAATCGGATGTTTGGACATCCTCTCCAATCCATCTCCGCATACGGGTACTATACAATATCGAGGACAAGATTGTCCTCTCTAGCCAATAAATCACATGCATCCTTACTGACTTGAGTAATGGGAAACTCAAGCTAGCCCCTCTTGGAAAACAAATTCCCCCACATGCACATATTCACATCAAGCATAGGCATAGCAGGAAAATGAGGTACTATTGGTCGAGTGGCATGAACCCTCTCAAAAAATAGTGTAAATAACTTTGACGTGAATGGGACGAATCTCGTCCCATTTAAAACGACGCGACGGTGATCTAATGCAAAACAAAACTCTCTCAAAAAAACATTCGACCACCTAATCAATCGAGGCCTCTACACTAAACTAGATGCATAATGAAATAAAGAGCAACTAATGCACTACCCATCAAAGCTTATCTGCAACAATGCTGAGATAATAAGACATGGGCACTTAACCTCCTCTCTATTAAATGAACGTATCCACAACTGACCACCGTGAACCTGGAACTCCGAAGAGGAATGAATGTCCAAACGGACATGTCTATTCACATATGCCAACTGGGTCTCTCTTGCAACATGATGTGGTAGCTTAAGGAACTGGGGTAAAGCCTCCTCCCTCCCAGACAACCTAGTGATGAAATAAAAATCATCCTTCGTGGGATGATACCACAGATCATGACCGACCCTAAATGCCTATCGACCATGATCCCAACAATGGATCAATTTTTATAACAACGAAGAGTCCCCCCTAAGGGATGCACCCTCTTCATAAAACTTGAGGAGGCCAACATCCATCAAAAGGGCATGAGTCTGCTATGAAATAGGATGAGGGATCAACTCCCTCTCCCTCTCCTTGGCTTCCCACTCATGTACAAATGTGTATGTTTCAACCCATTGTTGTTGTTGATTCTCCTCCTCTCGTTGTCGTCGTCTTTGATTCACATACAAATATTGTTAGGCACATATATATAGATAAAATTGTAATGAACCAAATGCTTAATATATCATAACAAAACAGAAGTACACACCATGTACAACAATGTGAGCATGGAGTACAACTCCAATATAGATAAGTTACACAATAATTCCTTGAAGAATAGGAGAACTCCTCCCAATAACCAATTACATTTATACATCACGGTTCACATGTCTCCAATAATGAATACACGATCTCTATATAATACTTATTTACACTTGCACATGAGGCCCCTTTACTATTAGGGTGACCTTGTTACATGTATACTTACACATTACATGTACATTTAGACCCATATATGCCCCCCTTTGGGATCATATCATATACNGAATACACGATCTCTATATAATACTTATTTACACTTGCACATGAGGCCCCTTTACTATTAGGGTGACCTTGTTACATGTATACTTACACATTACATGTACATTTAGACCCATATATGCCCCCCTTTGGGATCATATCATATACATTTAACCCTATATATTCCCCCTTTGGGTCATAACATAGTACCCTCTTTCAAAAAGCTTTGTCCTCAAAGTTTTGCAATTAAAGGCTTCACATGTGATGAAACCAAGTAATATGATTTTCTTATGTTCCTGCTTTCTTCTTTTCATTGATGATGACCCATCCATCCAAAATCAATTATTTTCGGTCATAATCATTGGTGTCTAGTTATTGCATAATTTTCTTTCCCTTGATTCAATGTATCGTTGTTGAAGTTTCTCCAATTAGTAGTAGATATTGGTCTATGATAATATCTTGTTGAATAATGGTTTTGTAATTCCATATTCCATGAATATTGATGAGTATTCCATATTCTTCCATGATAATGTTGATAATGATCTTCTTGTCTTCCTTGAAATCTTTCTTGATAATGAGGGTGTCGATATGGTTTCACATTTGACGTTTTTTCTTCATTCTGCACACCCATTTCATCTATCTTCTTTTAATAGACAATGGAATCATATATTCTCTTTGCTTGGTCTTTGATTACTCTAGCCTTGGAGATAATATCATCATATTTGGCATGTACATCATATAGATGAAGTTCAAATTCTTTGAGTATCTTCTAGTGACCTTCTTGAATCTTGCCTTATTTCTCCTTTTGGAACTGCAATGTCACCCCATTTATCAAATCTTGACGTCTTTCTTCAATTCTAGATTGCAATTCCAATTTTACCTCTTCAATATTTAGGGATTCCTCAACCTTCTTACAAATTTTCTCTTCAATTCTTTTGGTAGATTCTTCATCCAAGATCCTTGTTTCTTCTTGATTTTGATAATTCTTCTTTTCTTCTTTCAATCTTTTAACCTCATCCAATAGTTTTTTGTTATGGTTTCGTAATCTACATATCTCTTCATCTTTATTTTTCAAATCTTCCCTTGAATCATCATTTCCCACTTTGTTTTGTACTTTTTTCTTGCTTTAAGTTCTTAACCTCCTTAATGAGTGATTCATCAAGGGATCGTATCTTAGATTGCTCCTCACCCTTCTTCTTAATCTCTTCATTTTCATCTTTTAATCCGTATTAAATTAAATATACATTGTCTCCATTTTTTAGTCCTTGATCCATTTGTTTGAGAACAATTCTTCAAATACTTCCCATGTGGTGCTTCATCTATTACCTTCGTCAAGGCTATACCACCATTTGAAAGCTTTATTATCAAACTTAAGGCTTGCCCTAAAAGGAGTCTTAAAAGTTTCTTTTATCATCCTCAACCATTCCATGGGTTTGATTTCATCTTTATCTTCATCTCCTGTAAATTTAGGTATTTCCATTGATTCTTAACTCAGGTTTAACCACAATCCTCAACTTACAACTTCAAATATCAGGAATAATGATATCACATTAATCTGAAAATGGGTGAGTACTTACTCTACATAAGTTTTCAATCAAGAATCTTTTACTTACTAATTATTTGCATTAAAGGGCATATGAGTTCATTAATAGCAATGTTTTTAAAACAATAACACATAAAACATATGAACTTAAGATGGATAAAGCACATGAAAAGACAAGAGAGACAGAGATTGATAACAAAGTTCGCCCCTCCTGGGCTACGTCTCTAGACCCGCTTCAATTGGAATACGGATCACTTTCATTCCTTCTTCAAAGATGTTGGGACCTTCTCACAAGTATTTATATAAGAGATACATTCTCCTTCCATGAGGATTCAATAAGACATGTCACACTAATGACTCTTTCCATACATCAAGAAGGATAATTCCTTGCAAAGCAAGCTCTCTCAAAGCTCTTAAGCATTAAGCACTATGGCTTTCTCTAGTTCTCTCTATTAGCCTCAACAAGGCTCACATAAGAAATTATATAGTTTTTCTTCATCCACATTCAAACAAAGGAGGATAAATCCAAGATCCAAAACAATAGGATCTCAAGACAAAAGAGGAAAAACAAGATCCATAAATGTAGGATCTCAAAACAACTCAAAGGAAAAAAATGACAAAAGTCTCAAAATCACCCAAGAGACTCTCAACCATTCCCATGGGACTTTCAACCTCTAATTGAAAGTTAAAAAATTTGTTGTGAGGTGGCTTCTCACATAAAACCAATTTCTAAAAATACAAATTAATGATAAATACATGAGTTGAATTTTCCACTCACAAGTATTAATCATTTTACATTCAAAAATGAATTAAATGCATGAGTTTCTCAAAAGCTCATTTAAAGCATAATAAAATGCATGAGCATCTCACAAAGCATTAATCAAATAAAATGAAAAATGCATGAGACCTATCTCACAAAGCATTAATAAAAATGTGCGAGATTATAAAACCCATAAAGCATAAATTCACCAATTTTCACACTTTGTCACCAAACTTCAAGTTCAACATGGTGAGCAAAGTAAAGTTCTTTTCATCGTGGAGATCCTCCTATATCAAACCTCCCCACAAAAGAAACTTTTGGTCCTCCAAAAGTACCAACTGTGATCTTCAATCCAACGTCAATTGCATGGCAAATGTCTTCAAAAAGGCACATTCCCCCAAGACTCCTACACCCATGTACTTCGAAATCGAAATGCAGCAGCAACACTTGCAACTACTCCAAAGAAAATGTATGAAAAAGGCACATCCCATGTCTCCTTCACCTCTGTTCTTTGGATCTCGAAATGCAACGCCCACATCTGCATGAAACTGCAATCTGTAGCTGATAAAAACTGGATTATGTATCTGACGGTACCTGTATTACATCTTTTAAATACTTTCCAAGAGTTTATAGAACACTCATTGGTCAAGTTTACACTACATGCCAAAATTAGGCTTAGGAAAAATCACCTCATTCAACTGTTTACACAAGGATTACCGTATGGAGGCCACTTAAGGCTTAAGGTGCATAAATAATGCCTCTCACTCTCCTCACATAAGAGTGGCTAAAAACAAACCTTTTCCAATACTTCAATCATATTTACATGACAATCACATGCTTACATCAAGACTTTTACATGGCCAATACATTAAAATTCAAGGCAATTCTCATGCCAAATATGATGCCAAAAAATGCACTATGTCCAAACTATGGCCCTTCCATGGCAGTTACATTGAATTTTATGACCATTTCATATGCCAAAATGACGCACAAAAAGGGCAACACTATGGTTTTTAAGCCCATACAAAACGTGCAATTACATGTGGGCTAGTGGTGGTAAAATTTCCAAATCCCACTACAATAATATGGCAAATCTTACAAATAATGGCGCGCACATGCTTATGGACTCGGTCTCATGGTATGAGCTCCCAGTCTGCACAAGTTGAAATAACAAGGTGACCTTATAAGTACCCTTCTCAA
>SNQJ01S0011495.1:28653-68402 GCA_010110895.2 Picea sitchensis | reverse complement strand
TAGAAAACCATCGGCAAAAAACCATGTGCCGAAAAACCACCTGATATCATGTGGTCCCAGAAATATGTCGTCCCAGAAATATGTCATAGATAAAGGATGTATGGGAAGGAGTCTCCTCCTCATACCACCTGTGCAAAAGAAAAACATTACCTTGTGAAAACATTAATTAATCATGTATACTTTGACCTCCTATACATGCAGCTAAAGCAACATTTCTCCAAGTAAAAGATTGTGAAAATATACTATATGAATTTTCAAAATCATAACCCCCATCCACTTTGATGATGATGGCAACTTACATGTGTTGTGACTTCGATGCATGTGTGATGAAGAAGTTCTTTCACAGTTGGTGGGCAACATACATCAATTTGAAGTCAAAGAACCTTCAAATGTATTAATTTGCCAATTTTTTTGTGTTAAATTTGTGTATATTCTTTAATGTTTTTTAAATTTATTATTTATCTTAATTTATTTAAAATTAAATTTTATTTTCTTAATTTTCAAATTTCTTAATTTTAATTTTTGATCGGTCCAAATAATAAGATGATCTAACTAATTTGGTCTCTGTCTCATGCTAATCTTTATAAAAATAAATACATTAAAAAACACATGTTTGTCAATGGTAACTTATAAAGTTGGTGAAAGCATGTCCCTGCCTCTTGTTGACATATAAAATAGTAGAATGAATTCCTATAGACACGAAACTATACATTTTTTACCTAGTCATACTTCAATGTTCAAAACTTTTTTTTTCACAGAAAAAAATACTCTTTATATTCATAAAAATATAATAGTTTTCATACATCAGACTTTTCGAAAATAGAAACTATAATCAAAATCTGGAATCTTAGCCTTCTACTAATCAAGACTATACCAATCACTTCATACAAAAGCCATCATGTGAGGTCTGATGAGTAAAACCCATATTACATATCCAAAAAAGGTAACAAACTAACTTTGTACTCGGAATTAGAATAAATTCAAGTAAAGGGAGGGGCCCTCATTGCCCTCCTCCCATTGAGAGAAAGCTATTTGACCTGGCATCTTAAAGAGAGCCTTTTTTGATAAAATATCTGCTTCCATGTTATCTTCTTTGTAAACGTGGTCAAAAGACAGATCCCTGAAGAACAAAATAGTTTCTTTAATTCTTTCTTTCCAGCTTACCAGTGCCACTGCCTGGAGATCTGCCTTCTTTTTGAACCAATCTATTACGATCTTAGAGTCCCCTAGCAGAAGCATATCAGAAATAGTCAGTCTATGCGCCAAAAAAAGTGAAGCCCATGCCCCCATGAGTTCTTCCCTGGTGTTTGATCCTTGCCCGCAATTGAGCGTCCACTGATATGAAGTATGATTATTAATCATTATCTTGCCTCCAGCTCCGCTGAGTTTATCACTTTGTTGTGCATCTCCGCCGAACCACACAATAACTTTTCCAGTCGGAAGTATAACTCGAGAAATGCGCATAGGAGGAACTTTAACTTATTTTCCATATGTCTTAACAACTCTTAAAACTTTGATAATTACCTTTAGAATGGATAAATATCCTGCATAAACGATTGTTAAGCTTCTTTCGTTCCAAGTAAACCAGCCATTGAAAGCTAGCAACAAAGAATAAGAGGGGTTTAATTTTATTCAGTTATCAAAATAATCGATCACCGAAGAGCCAATCCAGCCTCTGGATACCTTTAGTGTGTGCGTAACCTTATTCTAGACAACAAAAGTAAAGGGACAATTCACAAATAAGTGCAAACCTATTTGACTTGAATTTTTGCATAAGATACATATGTTAGGTCCCTCCCAACCTCATTTTTGGAGATTTTCCCATAAAAGGATCTTGTTTTCTGCCATTAACCATGTGAAAATCTTTATTTTTAATGGACACTCCCATTTCCAAAGCTTTTTTTGCCATCCCACAACTTTGGTCGCCCAAAAATTTGCTGCCACCGCATTATACACATTTTTTTACCGAGAACTGACCAGTATTGTCTCCTCCTATCCATAAAAGAACATCCAGATGATCCTGAAGTTTTATGCCCGAGCATATCAGATTTTTCTTGAGCTTTTCCCATTATGTTGCCTCATCTTCTTCGAGCTCCTCGAGTTAGATCACATCTTGCTTGGTACAGATAATAAATTCTATGGTGATTCAATTTGTATATAAGACCCGATGATAACAAAGAATCTTTACCCATACCCAAAATAACATCTCGCCCGAGAACTATAGACTGCCCAGATCCAGGATTCYAGGCTAGCCACTGAAGTACAAGCGAAAGAGATTTTAGTAGATTTTTCCAGGTTTGGGACCCACCATACATTTGCGTCGTTGYAGATCGAAGCCACRTATGCATCTGTACATGAGGAAGATACTTATCTTTAGTCACCCTATTCCATATACACGGTTTCATAAATACTCTCCAAAGAGTGTTAGCTGCCAGAGYCCTATAGAAGATATAAAGGTTTCTCAGCCCCCAAYCACCATAAGATTTAGGCTTCGGTACCATTTCCCATCTGCACAAATGGAAAATACTTCTYTGCTTATTGCCTRACCAAAGGAAGGAAAAAACCAACTRCCTARTTTTGTTCAAGACCGACTGAGGAATGTGAGCTAAGGCCAACCAGTATACTGGTAAACTTTCCAAGACTGCTTTTGCAAGAATAAACCTTCCTCCCAACGATAACAGTCTATTACACCAATGATTGATTCTGTGCTCAAATTTTTCAATGAGCCAACTCCAATCCTCCGCTTTATAGCTTGCTAATTAAAAAAAATATCCTAGGTAACTAAAACCCCTCGATAGATCTTTTGAATCTATTTTGTAAAGATCTTTCAGCTCTTCTAAAACTTCATTCTGAATGCATGTATGCAGAAAACTAGATTTTTGTAGATTAATTCTCAACCCTGAAGCCTTGCAAAAGATATTTAGATTTTTGTGTATCTCAATCCATTCAATCATCTTAGCATTTTCCATGATGATCACATCATCCACAAAAAGAAAATGTAAAATCTTTATCAACCTAGATACTTTGATCCCTGACAGAGTGCCTTTCGGTTGGCCCTGTTTCAACAAAATACTGAGTCCTTCCAACATTAGGATGAATAAAAAGGGCGACAACGACCAACCCTGGCATAGCCCACACCAGCTCTGGAAAAACTTTGTTGCTTCCCCATTAATCAAAACCGCAAATACAGCTGTGGAAATACATCCCATGACCCAATTTGTAGTGACCATCCCAAAACCACATTGCAAAAGAATAAGGCACATAAAGTCCCAATTTACACAGTCGTAAGCCTTCTTGAGGTCCAACTTCAAGATGATAGCTTGCAGGTGTTTTGTCTTTATACTGTGGAGGCACTCCTATGTTGTACCAATAGCGTCAAGGATATGTCTTCCCTTGAGGAAACCTAATTGTTCTTCTGAAAGTGCCCGAGAGAGAATGGGACGAATCCTCCTTGCTATGATCTTTGTAATAAGCTTATAACATAAGTTACAAAGAGATATTGGACGGAAATCCTCAAACTTTCTGGGATGGTTAGCCTTAGGAATCAATGCTATAAAGGTGGTATTTAATTGCTTATTCACTACTCCTTTAGTTCTCGTATCCTCCACCACATCCAACAAATCTTGGCCAAGTAAATCAAAATAATGGAGATATAATTCGACTGTCCACCCGTTGGGCCCCAGGCTCTTTTCCTTTGCAAAGCCCTTTAAAAAATCTAGAATGTCCTCCTTTGTGCATGGTTTTTCAAGGTCCCTAACCTCCTCCTCTTTAACCATACGTGGAAATAGCCTAACAATATCGACCTGATCACCTAAGATGTTTGTGCCTGTTGCATGATAAAAAGATTTGAAATAATTTATAGCCGAAATTTTTATGTCTTCCTGCTTCTGATAGATCCTTCCCACCTCATTCTCAATCTACCACAAATGCTTTTTATTCCTGCGATAACTTGCAAAGCGATGGAAAAACTTTGTGTTTTTGTCGCCACTGGATATCCAAATTGCCTGAATTTTCAGTCTCCACCTCTCCTCTTCCTCCAATAGATTTTTGTTACGAGCTACTTCTAGCCTTCTTACTCTATTCTCATAATCATCTATCGGCACATCCAACGCCCTTAAACAGAGAAGGTCATCAAGGTCTCTCTCAATACAAGCCATCTCTGCTTGATCCCCGATCCGTTTTCCTCTTAACTAGATCTTTGAACGAGATCTAAGACTATTTAACTTACTAACTAGTTTACATTGTGCCCCTTCTAGGATCAGATGGGATGTATCATTCCAAACATCTCTTACTAATGAATCAAAGGAGGCCTCAAGTAACCAAGCCGGGTTAAATTTGAAAGGGTAGGCGACCCTAAATCTTTCTTCCCTCATCTGTAGGCAAATAGGTGCATGATCTGAAAGGTATGGATATTCAACCCATGCACAGATTCTACTAGAAGCAGTGAGCAATCCTTCTGCCACGTACAACCTGTCAAGTCTTTTAGATATCCCTTCTGGTCAAGACCTCCCATTCCTCAATGTTGGCACCACCTCATCCAGTGTCACGTCCACCAAAAGAGTTTTTGAAAAAAACTACTTAATATAAACCAACAGAGAATATGTCAGTGCAGTGTCTCCCCATATCTCCTTAGTGTTGGTCGTAAAATTCAAATCCCCCGCCAGAATCAAGTCTTCAACAACGAAAATATCCGTTCTATCCAGATTATCCCAGAATAGTTTACGATCCTTACATGGTCCATAAGCATTCAAAAGAGGCACTTTTCTTCTTGTCTCTAAACAAATACCTGTCAAAAAAATCCCGCCAATACTTAGGACCGGTGTTAGCTCGAAAAAAGTAGGATCCCAAGTCACAAGGAGCCCACCTGACGTTCCTACCGAGCTAACCGCGCAAATCAACCACTTAGGTTGAAGAAAATTCATGAAGTTCCTATCTTTTCCGGAATCCACCAAAGTTTCTTGAAGAAAAACAACAGATGGATTAACTTTCTCAAGAAGTCTTCTCATGGAGGCAAGTTTTAGGGGTCCTCCAANGCAAATCAACCACTTAGGTTGAAGAAAATTCATGAAGTTCCTATCTTTTCCGGAATCCACCAAAGTTTCTTGAAGAAAAACAACAGATGGATTAACTTTCTCAAGAAGTCTTCTCATGGAGGCAAGTTTTAGGGGTCCTCCAACCCCTCTAATGTTGAAGGATAGCAGGATCATGTCTTAGCACGGGCAAGGGATTTTAATCCTCTAAGCGCCCCTAGATCAGATGCGGATGACTGAGAAACCAAACTCAAACCCACTGTGCATGCCTTTTTACGCGCACTTCACATTTTAATAGGAGACAATTCCATCCCTAAACCTTGAGACTAGGTTGGGTCATTCCCAGGAACCATCCTTGCTCCCGAAGAACCAGGAATATCTCCCTTACTGCTGTGAGGATGAACAATGGCCTTTCCTAAGTGCTTAGGAAGAGGGATGGAACCAAAACGTTCTATGGAGTCTGGGATGAGGTTAGAAAGCATTTGTTCTAGTGCATGGTCACTTAAGACCGACTTAGCACAGCCCAAGAAAACAATGGAAACCTCCTCTTCCATAGACACAGGTAGAGCAAATGAGTTCGTGGCCAAGGGGGGTGCAAAGTCCTTCGGGGAAACCGATTGAGTAGGAAGAGAAGGTGGTAAACGAACAATATCCATAACCGGCTTCCCACCACCCAAAAAAAGCGAGTATGGATCCTTGTGAATAAGATTTTCAATAGTCTCTCTCTCCCAAGCGGAAAGAGAATCAAAAAGTAAGGGACAAAACTTTTTTAACTTACCAACATAAGAAGCATCCTCAGTGTCAGAACTGTCTTCTGGCCCCAGGCGCGAAAAATCTCCCAAGTTTGGTGAATCCCACATCAACGAGTAGCTATCAAACTGCATATCCTCCGATGGGTCCTCCTCTAGACTAGTACTAGCGAACTTTGAACAATCTCTACGCAGATGTCCTGTCCTTCGACACAACAAGCAAGGAAATGGTAGTCCTAGATAATACAACCACTAAGCAAAAAGGATACCCCTCCATTCTATATCCAAGGTTTCCAACAACCCTGCTTGAACATCAACTTCCACTAAAACTTTTGCCATCTGTTTATCCAACGCAGCAAGCGCTTGTTCGTTCACCCTAAGGAAATGTCCTAAAGAGTTTCTAATAAGCTCAAGCACCGACTAGTTCCACAACTGGAGAGGGAGCCCGAGAAGGAGAACCCATATTTGACGATAACTAAAGTACTCCGTGACCGGATTAAACCTGAGGCGCCATCTCTTAAGCATCAAACTGCCTCCACCATAACCCCAAAACCTATCCAGAATGCATTTCGAGTCCTCGGGACTCTTAAAAATCAACCCGAGCCAACCCCTAGGAAGGGTAAGAAGCTTTGGAATGTAACCCATGACTGTCTCCCATGTTTCATGCTTCCAAGCCTCCAACTGTTGAGTGCAATGCTCCTTATAAGCTAACCTCCCTGCTAGAGCACAAAGAGATAAATTACAAGCTTTTGCAAGTCCAACGTCCATCCCCATCACTAATCTAGGTTGTTTCCGTTTGGGCTTCCACACCCTGTGAGTCCTCTTGGATAGACTTCTGTTATGACCAGTTGGGACCCTTGAACCGTCTAAACAGTTTTCCTTTTGAATGGCTACTCTTGAATCTCTCTTGTCTATCTTTCTCTGAACCGACTGAACACTCCCATAGTCTATTTGAAGCTTAGATCGACCTGTGTGTTTTGGACCCAACTGCGCTGCAAAACCAGTGGGATGATGAAAATGGGATTTAGTGCGTATGAGCGACGGTAAAGAACTCGGGAGTGGATCCTTTAATGTGCAATTAATGTGTTTCCTCTGGTAATAACTATTACAGATCTCATCAACCGATGCCAAAATCTCCTGACGATCCCAAGGTTCCACATCCTCGCCACCTATAGGGTCCATGACCTCACGCTCCATTAAGAAGCTTCTCGAAACCACCTAAAGACTGCCACCTCGAGTCCTAACTATCAAGGTAGTTAAAGACCCTGTCTCATCAGAGGGTGATCTCTGAGGAGCCAGAAAAAAAACAAAGGTAGGATTAGACTAATATGATGACAAGATTTCCTAGGTTAAGGAGCCAGTCTTCCATTCCATATTCTCCAATAAATGTGGGTCCAACAAGGGCTGATAACCACAACGCTATGCTAGGGTCGACAAGAAACAAAGAACCCCCTAAACTAGTTGGAAGTCCTTCAAACCAAACCAAGTCTCCAAAGATGAAAAACAACTCCTCCTAACACCAGCTCTAGCCAGTATTAGAGCCTCCTACACAGTAACTCTCTCCTTCCCCACAAACATCGCAAGCCCAATAGATGGTTGACTAAAACTTCGGCTAAAAAAAACACAAGGAAGAAAACTATAGACTGTATCCATCTATCCAATAGCACATAAAACTACCCAAGTTGTAAAAAATTGTCCAGGCCTCAGACCGCCATGAAACCTGCAACTAACCGTTACTCGCCTCTCCGCATGCACCTCCAGATTAAGATTATACTTTTCATATGGAGATTGCACTTTTACAATGTTCAAAACTTATGTTGGTCAAGCTATGCAAGTTATATGTACATACCACTTTTGTGTGACACCCTTAAAGTAAAATGTATTATGATTAAACTTGCATTGAAATTGAAAAATTTATTTTTTGGGTGTTGCTTACTATTATATCAACTTCATGTATTTGTTGGGTAAGGTTTTTATGTTTCAGTCTTAGGAAACACAATGAAAATTGCACATGTGCATGTAATCTCAATTGGCATAATCATTTGCAAAAGCATTCATTGTATGCACAATAATATGATCATTGTATCCATTGAATTCTACTAAACGTATTGATTTCCCACCCATAAACATATATGATTGTGTATAGGAACTGTTATCATAGGATTTGTACTTGTGCCAAAGCCCCACGCAAGTCCTCAAATCCGCGTAACTACAGGATAACCCACCACTGTCACCTTAGTAGGAAATCCCTATGTTTTAGGGATGGATGAGGTCCAACCTAGGGGAGGCGTCCCTGGTAACATCAAGGGATCAGATAGGAGGGATGTAGCCAAGTTTGGAGGTCCCTCTCACATGTTACCTATGTCAAAAGGTCTATGTCTGTGAAATTGAGGCAAAGGAAGAAATTTGGGTACCTCCCTGGAACAAGAACAATTGAAGGATATATGTAGTGATTTCCAAGTACCAATATGATAATATCACCTCAACAGACAGTAGATAACATAAATATATGGTGGCTGATATAAAATTGCAGCTAGATGATGGTTTATAACAACAATTAGTATTTTGTAACAACCACAATAAATATAGATCATAATTGCATGAAAAGACAATAAAAAATCAACATTTATCCAATAGATCAAGTAGCACTTACTCCAAGCAATTTATGAGTATGTTAGCTAGGAGTTAGAGTGAATTATGCAAAAAAATGAAGAAAATTAGAGACTTGTAGTAGTGTTTTGGAACAACAACAATAAAGTTAGTAGATTAGTCTATGCTAGGGTTAGACAACATTAGTAAAAGCTTTAGAGAATAGAGTTTGAGAGTTTGCTTGATCAATTCCTTCACAAGAGAGCAATGATACTAGTGCCTTTTGGGCTATGGATTCAATCACAACAACAATAGGCACTTGGAGAAATAATGATAATAATGTCTAAGGATGAGGGCTTGAAATCTAAGGTGCTAGCACCTTAGGGCCTTAGATTTCAAGGAGAAATTGCTAGAGTGCAAACACCCTTGGGATCTAGCAATTCTTACTTCCCTTCTTAGATTCTTCAAAAAAAAAGTTGTGACAAGCTTCTAGAAAAAAACTCCTAAAGTGCTAGCACTTTAGGGCTTTAGGATTTTACCCTAGATGAGGTTTCTTAACAAATCAATGGATGAAATATTCTAGAGAAAGGAAGAAACACCTTATTTTCCTCTTCTAAGGTTTACACAAGAAATATATCTTCAATATGAACAAGTAAAATATACCATTAACATTCAACACATGCAATAAATTGTAGATTTTACTTACTTCGCCATGCCTGAACAAAGCACAAACCATAGTTGCAGAAATTTCACCAAGATACGAGCCACGAAGCATCCACAAAATGTCCTCCAAGAGGTGCACACTAGTGAAAGAGACTAAAATTCCCAAAGATAGAGAAAATTTCAAATCCAATCCCCTTGTGTGAGGAAGAGTTGCGTTGAAAAATGAAAATGGCAAGGCCTCTATTTATATGAGGCCTTGCAACCATATTTGTCCACTTTAAAAGTTAACTTTAAAATATAAAAAGGGTCGACCTCATCAAATTTTCCCTTTCAATTACATAAAATCAATTTTACATAAAATAACCCTAAAACAAGGGTGACATTATTCCTTCTAAGGTAACGTTGAGGTAGAAGTGTGCAATGCTAGGCCTCCAAAGGCCATCCATCATGCCACATGCGCCAAAACATCACCTCCTAACCCTCCTCCATCAAAACCTAGTCTCCTCCATGACTTCAAGAGCTAGGTGGTTGACGTCCAAGCCTCCAAAGGCTAACGCCCAGATGGAAAGAGGTGGGATATTGTCTCTTAGCCATGTGAGAGTGCCCCCAAGTGAAACAACCTCCTCCTTCAAGGTACAAATGATCATCACAAGGTTGCCCCATATGTGGGGTCTAGCACCCATCCTTGGGCTCCAAAGCCCTCATGAAGGTACGAACATAGTCATCTCCTCATGAATACTTGTCCATTGGGCAAGGTCCTGCAAAGACAAACATATGCACCCTCCAAGGGTCCACAAGTCACAAGAATCATGTCAAGTAAGCCACATATAATAATTGAACCACCCAAACATGTGCATCAAACCCCCATTTTTAAACTAAACAAATGCTCAAAGACCTTATACAATTTGTCAAATTTAGGTGTGGGAGGGGTGTCAAGAAATCCTATTGGGTGACTCAATCCCCAAGTCAAAGGTGTTTCCCAAGGGAAACCTATCTAATTCATGTGTGAGTATGAGGTGGAGTGGGGTAAGACTTATGGGTATGGGGTTTCATGACATACAACGACTCGCATTTTTATTAGCCATGTATTTTGCATGTGTTTCCAAGTTGAAGACAATAAGGGACATTCAAAGGAAATACATAGCCCACATACAATCTACCTAGGTTTGCATGCTTTTCCAAGTTGAAGACAATATGGGGCACTAAAAGGAAATGCATAGCCCACATATGCTCTACCTTGGTTTGCATGATTAATTAGTTAGTTATTATTTTATAGGTCCCTCATATTTTGAGAAGCGTTTCACTGTTCTCAGGATCCCAGGGCAAGATTTTAATGCATGATGTTTTTGCTAGGGAACCTCCAAGCCTAATGGCCCCTTCTTCCCATAAAATGAGGCGCATGCCCTTCTTGGGTCAATAAGCCCAAAAACCTAAAAGATGAGGAGACAAAATGGAAGAAATATGCAAATTGATAAATATGATCGGTAATGGTACAATGACTTTTCAAGGAACCCCCCAATAGCACCCCATTCCCAAGGGTGACCAACTTACTAGGACGTGATGACACCCACCAAGGTTAAATAAGGCAAAGGGTGTAATTTCCAAGCAAATATTGTGTAATCAAGAAATGATTCTTTGCAACATATTCAAAATGCCTCACTTATTAAAGTGACACTTACCATGAAACCCAACTTATTACCTCATGAAGCAAGACTTGTTGTCTTCTGGGGCCATGCCGGTGTGATGGATGTTGCTCTGCTTTTGGTGATGGATAATGGTGCAAGTCAAGACAGGAGGGGCCGTGTGGGGCTCTGCTAGTCAAATTGGCTGTCAACACTCCATGTTTTCTACTTGTGGGCCTCAAGACATAATCTCATTAGTTACCCCTAGCTTTGGGTTGTAACATTTGGCTCCTACTTAGGGACATGTGTTCATCTTAGAGCGCATGAGAACCTTAACATATTTGGTATGACCCGTGTCTACACACTCAAGCAAAATCGTCAGAGCATCGAGGGTGGTGCTATCACCCCTTATTCTTATGGAAAATTGCTAACTACCAAAATTTCAAAGCAAATGTTGAAAATAAAATTTCCAATATCTTTATTCTAACATATCAATATGATCAGGTAAAACATATGAATATGACATAGCAATTATGCAAGATACAAGAAGAGAACATGTAAATGATAAGCATGTATGCAAATTCAAACAAGATACAGTATGTACTATCATGATATGCAATATGCAACTTATATACAATGAGATGCACGATGCAAATGCCTACCAACCTACGCTAATTTATGTTAGTAAGGAGTCAAGTCTCTTCCCCACAATGGGCTTTGAGGAGATGGCCACTAACTAGTAATGGGCACCTCCTTTTCTGCATTGTGTTCAGGTAGTAAGTTTCATTGACAAACTTCCCTCTAACCTTAAATGGTCCTAGCAAATAAAAAATTAGAATCCTTATGATTATTGGGCTGGCCCATTTTTGTATCGCACTCCAAGATCAAATCTCCTTACTTGTAATACCCTCCTTTAGGATCAACTACTTCTTGTATTACTCTAGTGTTTTTCCTCGAGGGAGGGGGGTGGGATTTTGTGGTAAGGACATCATCTTGTCTTGGTCTAACCAATAAATATTTGTCTTCTTTCCTCAATACTTTGACATAACCAATCTTATTATCTTTATACCTATCTAGCAGTTGTTGGTACTCTTCCTTCTTTGGCCATTATATGGCATCAAAATCCTCTTCCATCGAAAAAGTTAAATCATTTGGGGAAAAACTTGGAAGAAATTCCTTGGTTGGCTCATGTATTTGTTTTATTTCTGAATCAATGTCAACTTATTCAATGCGAGCCTTGGCCATAGTCATATTGAAAGCGAGCATAGGTACCATCATTCATAGATAATTGATGTTACTTGGAGGTCCCTACTTGATAATGCGACCAATGCCAGGAGCAAACTTTCTGACAGAGTACATGCCCACATCGGGGGCGATACCACCACAATGTCCATCGGGATAACTATTTCAGGGTATCGGTCAAGGTGGGCTTTCACATTTGGGATAACTATTTCAGGGTATCGGTCAAGGTGGGCTTTCACATTTTCTACCACACCATGAGTGGGAATAGACATGGATTCAAACCCACACACATTTATGTAAGGAGTTGTAGTGTTCAAACCCAACTATTTCATCACCCTTAATGACATCATATTTGCACATGCCCCTGAGTCAAGCATGTAATTATACAAGCATTTGTTATTCACTTTCAGAGACATAAAGAATGGTGGATGATCATTAGATTGTACCCTGAAATAATCTTCGTGTAGCATTATGGGGGTATCTCTTGGTTCATCTTGTACCTTGAGGAATTTCTCAAACCTATTTTTTATTGAAGTAACTTTGATTATTTCCCATACAGGTACTGTTACACTCATCTTCACCAAAGCACTTTCTAAGTCAAAGTTCAAGTCATTGTTGTCATTTTTTGGCAAAGCAAGATTGGGCAGAACCCTACTCACTAGTGGAGGTGGAAGTTTTTGCTGAGGAAGCTTGGGGTCAGTGGGAGGAGCTTGAGGCACATTTTTTTTGTCTTGTATACACCTACAACTCTTGCCTCTTTAGTTTCTCCCTCAACTCTTCATCTAGATTGTTTATAACTTCCATAATAGCCTTTCTGGATGCCTCTTTCATGCCTTCTTCATGTTTTTCGAGTGTGATATTGAGACATACTTGCATTTCTTTAGTGAAGATAGATTCGTAATGTTCACTTAATCAGGGTCCCAACTATTCAATGGACATTCATGCTCCCAATGTGCATCCCTACACTGAAAACACCAAGGAGTTTAATCTACAACATTTGAGGGAGCGAGAGTAATAGGAGCCCTTTGCTCATTTCGAGGATGGAATTCTAGCAGTAGTGCTTCCGGAAGAAAGACTCTATGGGCAGTAAGGAGAGGAACTAGTCTTTAGTATTATATTAGAAGTCTTAGATAGATTCCTTAAATAAATATTTTCCTCTCTACCATTGAAAGCCAACTTCATTCGCCTCTGCTCTTTCTTCTGATGAGTAGGCCAACTCTGCCACATCTTTTGCCTTTACAAATTGGATCTAGGTGTCCATGGTATTTTCCTCTCTACCATTGAAACCAGATCTATCTCTGCTCTGATAGGAAAAAAAGATTGGTCAAACGACAATTATTATTTATTAGGCGTCGCTTACTCTATTATATAAATACCGTATATCACACAAAGAATGTGGGGTGGAGGGAGAAAAATCTTGCCTGTTCACAAGCTTATTATATCCCCCCACTGTGGGTTTTTGGCCATATCTTCCCTATTTTTTATTCTATTATTTAGACCTTGCCCTTCTAAGTAAACTAGGTGCCCCAACCTTTTACAGATGGGGATCTACGTGTCTCACCGTTAGCTTCATATGGATAGGGAGGGGGTGGACACTATGTATTTTGTATACTTTACCAGGATTCTAAGGCTATCAATTGAAAGGAGGTATGTGAGCTTATTGTTGTGCTCTCTCCAAATTGGTAATTATATTTATCATCAAGGTTTGATTTCTTTCCATGTCATCCACAGTATCTTGAAGCTTTTCCAAGGTAGTACTGATATTCCGGGTGGTCTCAACGCTGTGAACTACTTTTGGTTTAATATCAACCTTAGCTCTTGGGGAATAGAAAGGTTCCACCTTGGATGAGGAGATATTAGCCTCGATTCTTGTAGCTATTTCATGGGCTTCTTGAATTGTCCTTGGACCCTTGTCCCTAACCATGAACCACAAATTTCCTTGAAAATGCCTTGGTATAAAAGAAGAGAAGGTAATCACCTCTAGGGTGATGACTCTTAGGTATTTGTTGTAGTAATCTTTCAAACTTGACGTGGAACTCCCTAACAGTCTCATTCTCAAATTTCTTGATATAATTGAGTCATGTTAACAACATGTTAGGATATTCTTTAACACTCCATCTTTTGAGAAAAACTTGTTCTAGTTTATCCATGGTTTTGATACTAGCATCAGGGAGACTATCATTGATCCATAAATGATGTTTAAAAGACTTGGTTAAGTTTTAAGCATGAGTTCAATTACCACGTAGGAATTGATGAAAGAAGAAGTAATTAATGATATATTATAACAACCATAATAATAAATGCAGATCACAATGTAAGCACAAAGAATATCAAACCATAACAACAAATTTGTTAACGGAGTTCGACAAGATTGCCTACGTCTCTGGGCCTTTGTCTTAGTGGGTGAGGCTTTGTTATTTCTCTTCAATGCTTCAAAAGTACATCAGAAAAGTGTCAAATGGATTACAAACTGGTCTGGCTGTGTTCTTCTCGACCTCAAGAATCAAACACAACTGACAACACTAAAAACGGTTGAGCGTAGCTCCCGGAATTGGCCCGCAAAGTTTCCCTCCTTAATGGCTTCCCTACATAAAAATGGCTTTGGTTTTCAAATTCCTCAGCATTTCTCTGGTTCTTAACCTCTTTAATGTTGTTAAGAACCCCTAGTTTATATATATTTGGAGTTGGCATCAATCTCCCAACTTCCTCCCAGGATCTTGCCTCAAATCAGGCTCCAGATTTCCCAATATGGCTAAAATCCATTAAAAATCAGCTAAAAATCCATAAAAAATATACAATAAGGTTTAAAAACCCAAAAATATGCATATAGGTGCGTTGTCCCCTTTCTTTCTGGGCTCCTGGTCATATGCGCTATGCCATGTGGCCGAGGGCTAAGTCCCCTTGCCCTTATCCTCCGGATTAGGCTCCTGTTCTTGTGGCTATGGCCCATATGGCCAAGCCCTTACCTCTCCATGCACCCTCTGGATTGGCTAGCTCTAGGTTTGTAGCCCCTGGTCGGTCGGGGCTAGCCCCCGCTGACCAAGGCCTATCCCAAACAATACACCATCACAAACTCTTATAACTATTATGCCACAAAGTTAACAAGACCCACCATTCGCCCATCCGGTTAGCCCAGAAGGTTAGTTCGTTGGCACCCACGAAGGTCGGGGGTTCGAAACCGATGGAGGCTATAAAAAAAATTTTGAACTAGCCAATATTGGAAAAATATAGGGTTCCATGTGGCACCCTCTGATTGGGCCACGTTTCACCTTGTGATTGGATCGTACTACGCAGTCAACGTTCAGTCAATGCACATTCAACATGCTCAGTCAGCTGCCACATCACCGTCGTACAACCCAATCACCTGACTATTCAGCTTCCACGTCAACATCTGTACAGCCCAGTCACCCTGCCATGACATCTTTCGTACAACCCAACTATCGTTCGTACTGCCACGTGTCAACCTATCATTGGGCGACGTCATGTACATATTGCCATGTGTCATCGGTACAATGCCATGTGTCAAATCCGTACTGGTGCCAATTCGGCCCGAAAACACCAAATTTGAGTGACACATGTCACCTCCTGGTGATTCCATGTCATCATGATCTCACCTATCGTACTGCTGATGTCAGCTGTATGACTTGTTGACTTTGATCTGTTGACTTTTTGCCTGTTTGGGAAATTGGTCAGAACACGATATCTTTCGCATACGACGTCCATTTGTGAAAAAAAATATATGGTCAGAATCAGTGCGACAAGCCTGACACAATGGCGCTAGTTTCATCCGATTATGAGAACTTTGATTTTTAGGCCTTCCTGGATCCATTTTGGATCAATCATACCATCTTCTAGCAACATCTTGAAGAGTGACATAGAAGAGTTTCATCACCAAATCCTCGGCATCATCACTTAAGGGATTGAGTTGAAAGAAAGCCCAGAAATTACTCACATTATCTTCTGCACCAGTCACATAATTACCATTGAATTTGGGAAACCATTTTCCATGGATAGATGACATATCTAATGGCTTGAGGAGCTTAGACACCCATTGCTTTTGACTCTGGTTCTAAGTCTGAGTCTGGGCTTGAGTATGAGCCATTGTATTCAAAGGAAGGTTTCCACCAAACAATTATTTTACTACATGAGAGTTACGTGGAAGCCTTTTCTTGTAGGTTTTGGGAGGATTAGAATAAATCCATGAGATTTGTGGAGTCACCAGATAACCCCTCAAGGATTATCAATGGAAAAGAGGGAATCACCCTTAGTGGAGTCGCCATGTAAGCTTATAAGATAGGGGCTTTGGGAAATCTCACAAAAGATGCGTCGTTGAGGAAATTTGACTCGATTCTCCCCGGTAATGGTGCCAAAAACTTATCGTAGGATTTCTACTTGTGCAAAATCCCCACACAAGTCCTCAAATCCACGTAACTATAGGATAACCCACCACTGTCACCTTAGTAGGAAATCCCCACGTTTTAGGGATGGATGAGGTCCAGCCCAGGGGAGGCGTTCCAGAAACCTCAAATGATCAGATAGGAGGGATGTAGCCAAGTTTGGAGGTCCCTCTCAACGATTACCTATGTTAAAAGGTCTAGGTCTGTTAAATTGATGCAAAGGAAGAAAATTTGCGTACCTGCCCAGAACAAGAACAATTGCAACATATATGTAGTGATTTCCAAGTACCAATATGATAATATCACCTCAACAAACAATAGATAACATAAATATATGGTGGTTGATGTAAAGATGACGATTTATAACAACAATTAGTATTTGGTAACAACCACAAGAAATATAGATCAAAATTGCATGAAAAGACAGTGAAAAATCAACATTTATCCAATAGATCAAGTAACACTTATTCCAAGCAAATTCTGATTAGGTTAGCTACAAGTTAGAGTGAATTATGCAAAAAAAATGAAGCAAGTTAGAGGGTTGTAGTAGTGTTTTGCAACAACATAAATAAAGTTAGTAGATTAAGCTACGCTAAGGTTAGAAAATGTTAGTAAAATCTTTAGAGAATAGAGTTTTAGAGTTTTTTTTTATCAATTCCTTCATAAGAGAGCAATGATACTAGTGCCTTTTGGGATATCGAGTCAATTACAACAAAAGTAAGCACTTGGAAAATTAATGATAATAATGTCTAAGGATGAGGGATTGAAATCTAAGGTGCTAGCACCTTAGGGCCTTAGATTTCAAGGAGAAATTGCTAGAGTGCAAACACCCTTGGGCTCTAGCAATTCTTATTTCCCTTCTTAGATTCTTCAAAAAAAATTGTGACAAGCTTCTAGAAACAAAATCCTAAAATTCTAGCACTTTAGGGCTTTAGGAGTTTACCCTAGATGAGATTTCTTAGAAAATCAATGGATGAAGTATTCTAGAGAGAGGAAGAAACACCTTATGTTCCTCTCCTAGAGTTTACACAAGAAATATCGCTTCAATATGAACAAGTAAAATATACCATTAACATTTAACACATGAAAGAAAATGCAGATTTTACTTACTTCACTAAGCATGAACCAAGCACAAACCCTAGTTGCAAAAATTTCACCAAGATATGAGCCAAGAAGCATCCAAAAAATGTCCTCCAAGAGGTGCACACTAGTGAAAGAGACTAATATGCCCAAAGATAGTGAAAATTTCAAATCCAATCCTCTAGTGTGAGGAAGAGTTGTGTTGAAAAATGAAAATGGCAAGGACTCTTTTTATATGAGGCCTTGCAACCATATTTTTCCACTTTAAATGTCAACTTTTTAAAAAAATATAAAGAGGGACGACCTCATAAAATTTTCCCTTTCAATTACATAAAATCAATTTTACAGAAAATAACCCTAAAACAAGGGTGACGTCATCCCTTCTAAGGTGACATTATGCTCCATAAAGGTGACGTTGAGGTAGAAGTGTGCAACTATAGGCCTCCAAAGGCCATCAATCAAGCAACATGTGCCAAAACATCACCTCCTAACCCTCCTTCAAACCCTAGTCTCCTCCATGACGTCATGAGCTAGGCAGTTGATGTCCAAGCCTCCAATGGCTAACGTCCAGGTTGAAAGAGGTGGGAGCTTGTCTCTTAGCCATGCCAAAGTTCCCCCAAGTGCAACTACCTCCTCCTTCAAGGTAGATATGATGATCACAAGGTTTCCCCAGACATGGGGTCTATCACCCATCCTTGGGCTCCAAAGCCCTCATGAAGGTTCGAACATAGTCATCTCCTCATGAATACATGTCCATCGATTAGGGTCCTCCAAAGACAAACATATGCACCCTCAAAGGGTCCATAAGTCACAATAATCATGCCAAGTAAGCCACATCTAATAATGGAACCACCCAAACATGTGCATCAACCCCCCCTTTTCAAACTAAACAAATGCTCAAAGACCTTATACAATTTGTCAAATTTCAGTGTTGGAGGGGTGTCAAGGCATCCTATTGGGTCAATCAATCCCCAAGTCAAAGGTGTTTCCAAAGGGAAACCTATCTAAGTCATGTGTGAGTATGAGGTGGAGGGGGGTAAGACTTATGGTATGGGGTTTCATGACATACAAGGGCTCGTATTGTCTCATTTATGGGTGCCTTTGTTGAGGGCTAGCCACATCCTTTTCCTCTTTATGTTTTTAAAGCATATTTTCCAAGCCCTTTATTAGCCATTTATTTTGCATGTGTTTCCAGTTGAAGACAATAAGGGGCACTAAAAGGAAATACATAGCCCACATATGCTCTACCATGATTTGCATGCTTTTCCAAGTTGAAGACAATAAGGGGCACTAAAAGGAAATGCATAGCCCACATACGCTCTACCTTGGTATGCATGATTGATTATTTATTTATTTATTTTAAGGGTCCCTCATTTTTTGAGAAGCGTTTCATTGTTCTTGGGATCCCAGGGCGAGATTTTAATGCATTATGTTTGTTTTAGGGAACCTCTAAGCCTAATGGCCCCTTCTTCCCATGAAATGAGGTACATGCCCTTCTTGGGTCAATAAGCCTGAAAACCCAAAATATGAGGAGACAAAATGGAAGAAGTATGGAATGTGATAAGTATGATCATGAATGGTACGATGACTCTTCAAGGAACCCCCCAATAGCACCCCATTCCCGAGGGTGAACAACTTAATAGGATGTGATGACACCCACCAAGGTTAAATAAGGCAAAGGGTATAATTCCCAAGCAAACACTCCGTAATCAAGAAAATATTCTTTGCAACATATTCAAATTATTCAATTATTAAAGTGACACTTTCCATGAAACCAGACTTATTACCTCATGAAGCAAGACCTGCTGTCCTCTAGGGCCATGTTGGTGTGATGGATGTTGCTCTGCTGCTAGTGATGGATAATGGTGCAAGTCAAGATAGGAGGGGCCCTGTGGGGTTCTTCTAGTTAATCTAGCTCTCAACACTCCATGTATTCTACCTATGAACCTCGACACATGATCTCCTTAGTTACCCCTAACTTTGGTCTATTTTGTCGATATTACATAACTAAAAGCATACATAACTTATTATGAATGTGCTTGTCACTTAAACTAAAAACAAAATGTATTTTTATGCTTAGAATGTTGTTCTCTTTCAGTTGTTTGTAGGCCTTTAAATAACATACAAATCAATGCCCTATGCATGCATGATGGTAGAGTATGCATATAATATTTTTTCATTTACAATTGAGCTAGAATCACTACTGGGAATAAGAAAGGTAACAAATCAAATAAATTTTATTTCATAATATCATAATATGGTTGTAAGTATCTAAGTGAAAATGGAAATCTAACAATTATATATATGAATGTGCATGAGCTTTAGAAGGAAGTTAATCAACAATCATGCAAATATTCTAACCCATGATTGTGAATACATTATAATAATAGGAGAAATAAATACATATTTTGTGTGATATGGTGGTTGTCAACAAAAGAGGAATATATTTAAGAATGGGGAAGAGGCCAAGGTAGAGGCTACATAGTTCATGGAAAGTCTGGGATGGCAAATTGCTTTCAACCTGTTATTACACAATTTGTACTTGTCCAAATCCCAAGACAAGTAGGTGAAATTGGCATAACAACAGGATAACCCACCACTGTCACCTTATTGGTAAATCCCCACTTTCAGGGATGGATGAAGGTCCAACCCAGGGGAGGCATCCTCGGTAACCTAAAGGGATGGAAAAGCTAAACAATTGATCAAGATATACCCCTCCTCTCACTGGTTACCCAAGTCAAAGGTCTATGTCTATAAAATTGAGGAAAAGGACGTGAAATTGTGTACATGCATGGAACAAGAACAATATAGCATATATATAGCAATTTCCAAGTACCAAAATGATACTAAGACTTCAACAGACAATAGACAATGTAAATATATGGAGGTTGAAGTGAAAATGCAACAATTTATTAGTTTACAACAACAATTAATCTTTTGTAACAACCACAAAAAATACAACTCGGAATAGCGTGAAAGTACAGTGAAAACTTAGCATTCATCCAATAGATCAATTAACATTTTCTAAAAGCAATTTATGAGCATGTTAAGCTAATGTTAGATCAATGTATACGACAAATTACAAGGTTTTATATGGTTGTAACATTTTTTTTGTAACAACAACAACACAATTAGTAATTTTAGCTAAGCTAGGGTTAGTAAGAGTTAGTAGAATCTTAGGAGGATAGGATGTACAAGTTGTTTGTTCAATTCCTTCACAATATAGAGCAAGTAGAAAAGTGCCTTTTGGGCTTAATGAGTCATTGCAACAACAACAAATACTTGGAGAAAAAATGATAGTATGGTCTAAGGATGGAGAGATAAAGCCTTGAGGTGTTGGCACTTCAAGGCCCCAAGCTTTGAATCTCAAATATGGAATTTTGGCTAGAGCACAAGCTATTTTTGGGCTCTAGTTAATTCCTCTTCTTCTTGGACACTTGAAATATACTTTGCAACAAGACACTAGAATAAGGATCCTAAAGTTCTAGCACTTTAGGGGGCTTAGAAGCCTAATCTAGACAAGATCCTCTGGACAAATCAATAAGTGGAAAGAACTAGAGAGAGGAAGAAACACCTTATGTTCCTCTCCTAGGGTTTCTAGCAAGAAATTTCATACTCTTCAACATGAAAAAGTAAAATTTACCATAACCATTCAAATCATGAAAATAAATTTTCAGATTTTACTTACTTCACCAAGAATAATCAAGCATAAAACATGTATTTGCAAAAATTTGCACAAAAAAAATCATCAATAAGCATCCAAAGCAAGTACTCTAAGAGGTGTGCACTAATAAAAATTAGCCAAGGAGCCACTATGGTGAAATTTTCAGACTTGTATCTTCGCTTGTGAGAGATTTATGTGTAAAATGAATTGACAAAGGTGTATTTATATCACGTTTTGGCCTAAAAATGTCAACTTAAAATTATAACTGGGCCAACCTCAAAATTTTCCCTTTTAATTTACAAATTATAAAAATAACATCAAATATCCTTCAAAGGGTGACGCCATGCCCTTTTTAGGGTGACATTAGGCTTCCTAAGTGAAGCTCTAGACTAGAGTAATATGGCGCTAGGCCTCCAAAGGCCATCCATCCTCTCACCATGTGCCAAATGTCACATCACAAGCCTCCCTCATAAATAACTATCTACATCAATCCCTAGTGACATCATGGACTATAAGGGTGACGTCCAAGCCTCCAAAGGCCAACATCCAAGTGGGATAAGGTGGGAGATGGTCTCCTAGCCATGTCAAAGTGCCTCCAAATGCAACAACCTCCATCTTCCCTGTGCAAGTGATGATCACAAGATTTCCCTAGACACGGGGTCTCTGCATCCATCAGATCTTTATCCAAAGCCCCCATGAAGATCTGAACAAGCCATCTCCTCATGAATACATGTCCACCGGTGTTATGAGAAATCTTACCTTGCAGACGGGCTAAACTCCCCTTTGAACCAAGACCCCTTCTTTGGTCCAAAGACAAAATGAAACAAATTGTTGCTACGTTCCCTTTTAATCTAACTTAACCAATCAAAAGAGAGAGAAGAAGAATATGGTGTACCTTATTTTGATGTTTGTCATCACTGCTCCAATCCTTGGGCTTGATCTCCAAGATCCCCAACGCAAATGAAGTCCTTCAAAGACCAACAAATAAATTCTTCCTCCTACTCTATATGATTAGATAAAGCAGATCTATCTATGAAGATTGAAACAACAATAAACAAGCAAATGTAGAACACATGAACTTGAAGGGAATAGGCCAAGTTTATATTAAGTGGAAATCATGCAAGTACTTACAAATAATGTTTGACATTGCAGTAACTTCTCTCCTTATCCAACCCCTTGCATGAATATATTACGATCATAATGATTATACTTCAACAATTTCCTCCCCTCTTCACCATGGAAATGCCTCAAATTTATAGGATTGGGAGGCTCAACCACCATGGGATAATTATGGAATTGGTTGAGGATATTTCTCCATGAGTTGGGATTTGATCCTAATATAGAGTTATAGGATATGATTCAAACCAAAACAATCTCATCCCTTCAGAGCTGGCCCTTAGAAAAAGGTGGGATCTCCCATATTTTCCTCTAACCAAAGTGGCGCTGCCTCTAAATTAGAGACATCGCACCAGTGACGCCCCCTGAACAAGTCCAAGGAAGCATTGGCGCCCCCTAAGCTTGGATAGGGGAGCGCCACCCTTCATAAATGCCCAAAAAATGGTCAAAATTCCAAGTGAAAAGATGTGGTTCTGACTGTCAGATGATGGTTTCTTCTTCCAACATGACTTAGGTGTTATGGACAATGTTGTTTATGGTGTCAATCAAGTTGTGACACTTATCAAAGTATATGGGACATTTTACGACACTTAGCAAAGTATATGGGACATTTTACGACACTTAGCAAAGAATAAGGGACACGTTGCAACACTTGCGACACTTAGGGTGTGACACTTAAGTGTGGCATTTTGGTGTGTAACAGATGCTCCCTAAAGTGTGAGGTGAGAAGAGAAAATAATGGCCGAAACACTTTACAAATTCTTCAATGTAAGGGTGCTGGAGTAGAACAACCTGGTAGAAGCTGCAAACAACCACTAAATAGTATAAATATACATTTAATTTTTGAGGCAAACATACCTATGCTCGAAATACAAATGACTCAAAGCATGGCCACCGACTAATACACTGTGCATCCATGAGAATATTGACTAAGGATATGGCCACCAAAGATACAATGTGGATCCATACCTCCATGATTTGAACTGATCGCAACCATGAAAGAATACACACTGGAGCTATGAGGTAACAAAACATAGCCACTATACAATACAATATGGATCTATTTGACAATATATTTATCAGTAAGATTATTAGCATGGATATTATACTGGAATATTTTACATGCTCAAATGATCTTCATCGCATCCTGGGAAAAGTGCAGAACAGAGTGAGTGCTCAACCCAGGGTCTTCGTCCCTATCCCGAGATGGTATGATTTTAGCCATGTGATAAATGTCTTGGCATTGAATATGGTAGAGACCACTTAATTACCGATCATTGAGGTATATTGTTAACAAGTGTGAGGGAAATCACCAATGACGACAATGATTCCCAAGGTACCTTTAATACATTCGAACGAATGTGAATAAGTGAGCTGAGGTAGAACATTCATGAGATCATCTGATCAGAGGTCAGTAGTGTAAACCTACTGTCGGAAGTGAGGAGGCCTTCCATTGAGGCATGTAGGTTCCAAGGTACTAATTTGTTTCTAAGTCTAATTCTCTGATGATGTACTGAAGTCGACAAGAAAATACTCGTCGAAGGAGGGCCTTGATTTATCCCCCATCATTGACATGAAACTAACACAAGAAAGTGATGTGAGATGGTAGATTAAATGAGTACAGACTAACACAGGAATGGAAACTGGTACTTCTGCAGATGGTTGGTTTTGGAATGAAACTTCCCTTGAACATTGCGAGGCACGACACAAGACTTGGCAACATTGACTCGACTCATTTGAGAGATGGACCAAACATAGTGCAACGAACACCAAGGCACTCTTTAGGTGAGCCGAAGGAGTAACATGACTCATGGGATTAGTATGGCTCAAAGGAAATCAAATTAACCAACTGTAAGGTGAGACACAAACATGTGCCATGTTCAAGGGTGATAATAAAAGATGCCATGAAGGTTTCCAAAGAACTTGACCCACTTCCTTCAATTCCCCCCCCAACATGATTGGTGAGTACCTCTTTGTTTTTTTAACCAGCTCGAGGAGGATAACAAATGATCGGTATAGCTCACCTTCGATGAGTCCCTCGACATATGTTTAATGAACTTGAACAAGGAGGGGTTCGGTCTCGTATGGGTCCTGGAGTTTGGTCCCATATAGGTCCGTCAATGCATAATTTTATGAGCCCAAAGAAGGTAAAATCAATGGTTTTTCATGTTTAGAGAGTCTGAAAATAACTCTTCCTCCTACTCTATATGATTAGATAAAGCAGATCTATCTACGAAGATTGAAACAACAATAGACAGGCAAATGTAGAACACAAGAACTTGAAGGGAATAGGCCAAGTTTATATTAATTGGAAAGCTAATGGCAAGTACTTACAAATCATGTTTGACAATGCAACAACTTCTCCAAGCTCTCCTCATCCAACCCCTTTCCCGAATCTATTATGATTAGAATGATGATACTTCAACAATTTCCTCCCCCCTTCACCATGGAAATACCTCTAATTTATAGGATTGGGAGTCTCAACCACCATGGGATAATTAGGGAATTGGTTGAGGAAATGGATCCATGAGTTGGAATTTGATCCTAAGATAGAGCCAGAGGATAGGATTCAAACCAAAACAACATCATCCCTTCAGAGTTGGACTTTAGAAAAAGGTGGGATCTTCCATATTTTCCTCTAACTAAAGTGGCGCTCCCCCTAAGTTATAGATAAAGCGCTAGTGGCGCCTCCCTAAATAAGGCCAAGGGAGTGCTGGAACCCCCTAAGCTTGGACAGAGGAGCACCACCCTTCATAAATGCCCAAAAAATGGTTAAAATTCCAAGTGAAAAGATGTGGTTCCAACTGTCAGATGATGATTTCTTCTTCCAACATGACTTAGGTGTCATGGAAAATGTTGTTTATGGTGTCAATAGAGTTACGAAACTTAGCAAAGCATAAGGGACACTTTGTGACACTTGCGACACTTAAGTGTGGCATTTTGATGTGTAACAACCGGGCAAGGTCCTACAAAGACAAACATGTACTCCCTCCAGAGGTCCATAAGTCACAAGAATCATGCCAAGTAAGACACAACTAATAATAGAACCACCCAAACATCTGCATCAAACCCCCCTTTTCAAACTAAACAAATGCTCAAAGACTTTATATAATTTGTCAAATTTAGGTGTGGTAGGGGTGTCAAGGCATCCTATTGGGCCAGTCAATCCCCAAGTCAAAGGTGTTTCCCAAGGAAAACCCATCTAACCCATGTATGAGTATGAGGTGGAGTGGGGTAAGAATTTTGGGCACGAGGTTCATGACATACAAGGGTTCATATTGTCTCATTTATGGGTGCCTTTGTAGAGGTTGTGTTGCACGTTCGTTTTCAATGCAACCTTTTCCCAAGCCCACTTGCCATTAATTTATTAAAGTATTTCCAAGTTGAAGACATGTGGAGGGGAACTAAACTAAGCAATAAAAACAAATCCCACACATGCTCTACCTTGGTTACACTTGATCATTCTTTCCCAGGTTGAAGACAATAAGGGGCACTAAAAGTGAAATGCATAACCCACATACACTCTACCCTGATTGGCATGATCATTTAATTAGCTATTCATTTTATGAGTCCCTTATTTTTCTAGCGAGAAGCATTTCATTTCTCTCGGGATCCTTGGGTGTGCACCTAGAAGGTTTATGATTGGATTTTATCTTTTTCCAACCCCCTAGTAGCACCCCAATCCCGAGGGTGACCAACTTACTAGGACATGATGACACCCACCAGGGTTAAATAAGGCAAAGAGTATATATCCGAAGAAAACGTTCTGTAATCAAGCAAGAATTCTTTGAAACGTATTCAAATTCTTCAATTATTAGGGTGACACTTACCATGATACCATACTTATTACCTCATGAAGCAAGAACCGATGTCCTCTGGGGCTAGGTTTGTGTGATGGATGTTTCTCTATTGCTAGTGATGTATGGTAGTGCATCAATCAATAGGAGGGGCACTACATGGCTATGCTAGTCAATTTGGCTCTCGACACTCCATGTTTTCTACCACTGGACCTCAAGAGATGATCTCCTTAGTTACCCCTAAACCGAGGGGGTAACACAACCCATATGCTATTTTTCGTATTCCTTTCACTGCAAGGAAAACACCACATAGTGGAGGCTTTGCGGAAGTTTTTAGTTTTACAAGATTTGGCAAAATTATCAAAAATACATCTGCTAAAACCTTCACAATTGACATTGGATGTTCTTTAT
Organism: Picea sitchensis; assembly: GCA_010110895.2. Classification (NCBI taxonomy): domain Eukaryota; kingdom Viridiplantae; phylum Streptophyta; class Pinopsida; order Pinales; family Pinaceae; genus Picea; species Picea sitchensis. The sequence continues at coordinate 42,042 of SNQJ01S0011495.1, read as the reverse complement.
AACTAAAACTTATGGGTGGTTGGAGGTTCTAAAGAAGGTTTTTTTTATGCTCTTAAAATAGTAAGGTGGAAGAATGTGCACATCTTTATTATGCAATAGTGTATTATATATTTTGAAAGCACCAATGCGTATCATTTATTTTGAAAGCATCGATGTGTATCCTTGTGCACTATGAAGTCTTAGTAAGAAGTACAATATTAGTAAATGTCAAAGAAAAACTCCAAGTTGATCACCTTTTGATCCACCTAATTCCCCTCTTTGCAACATTTTCATAAAGCATTTAGATTGCGCAGAATTTTATCAAGTTTTCTCAAGTTTTTGTTATGCATGACACATGTTAACCAATACAAATCATTTAATCTTGCATATAGTTCTAATATGTTACTTTTATGTTCAAACTTCAAATAACTTGCCATGTTCTCTTCTTCTGATATGCTTCCTTCGTGTGCCTTGCTATGAATGTTTTTTTGTGGTCTTTTATTAGCCATCTTTTATAGAGGAGTTGCATTGTGAAATATACAAATTATAAAATATGTCTCACAAATTAAGTAAAGAATTTTAGCTCAAGACTATTTTCAAGTCAGGTGGTGCGATTTACATAGTAATGCATGCTAGTGCACATTATATAGTTATACACACCAGCGCATTTACTTTTGTATGGAGCATTATGAAACCCATAAATGTTTTTAATTTTTTTATCAAAGCAATGGTGTGCTCTATAATCACAATGCACTAGTGCGTATTTACTGTACAGTGCGTACTGATAAACTTACAATTTTTTTTTTTTAATTACTGACATAACCAATTGGTGCACTACAAAGCAACAAGCTCACCAATGTGTGTTCACTATACAATGTACAGAACAAAACAAAAAAAAATATTAAAAAGAAAAAGTAGTGTGCTCTATAGTAAAAAATATATTGGTGCACATGTACTATACAATGCACACTATAAAACAAAAATCATTTTTTTAACCCGATAGTGACTGCTTTTGGGATCCAATGCAATGAATGGTCACAATCCATTCAAATGTTATTTACACCAAAATAATCATTGAGGCCAACAAATACCAAAATCCCCCCAAAAACAAATCTCATTGTGAAAGGGCACAAAGATTAAACCCCTATTGCTATAGTTTGCAACAACATAAAACAAAAGGGAAGCAACAAGAAACATAGGGTTTGTAGCATTGGAAGTGAAATCGAACCCAATCTATTTTCTTGAAATGCATCACAAATATGCATAGAGATAAACAAAAATAATTTGGGATTTTTTTAGTCAATTGAGAGAAAATTTGTCGAGATTAAGAGAATGAAGTCACATACCTAAAACTTATCTTATGTAGATTTGTATATTGCCCTTAAAAATTTCGCTCTTAAAAAAAATTGTCCACTCCAATCTTTTACCTAGTAAATCTCTCTTGCACAAGTCTCCCCTCTAACTTCTAGCACAACAATGGAATAGGGATTAGGATTTTGTTTAACTCACTTTTACAAAATGAAATTCCTGCTCATTTTTTTCATTTGATATTTTGATGCGTCAATAATAAAGGCACGGCTTGTTTTTTTTAACCTTTTTTCGGCGTACGGTGTGCCCATCATATTTACGAGCACTAGTTCACTATATTGATCTAAACACACTACAATAACAATTTTCGACAAAATTAGAAATGGAAACCTTCACAATTAGTACTTTGTGGAGGTTTTACTATGGCTATTTTTTTCCAGTGTGCATCAAAATCCGGTGCACAATGTGTCTCCTATAAATAAAAATAGTAGTGCATCAATGCAAACAAGTCACATTCTATACTTAAAAAGGGCTTCAACAACATAAAACAAAAGGGAAGCAACAAGAAACATAGGGTTTGTAGCATTAGAATTTGGGAATGCATCACAAATATGAATAGAGATAAACACAAATAATTTGGGAATTTTTGAATCAATTGAGAGAAAATTTGTTGAGATTAAGAGAATGAAGTCACATACCTAAAACTTGTCTTAGGTAGATTTGTATGCTGCCCTTAAAAATTTCGTTCTTAAAAAAAATTGTCCACTCCAATCTTTTACCTAGTAAATCTCTAAGTCTCTCCTCTAACTTCTAGCACAACAATGGAATATGGATTAGGATTTTGTTTAACTCACTTTTACAAAATGAAATTCCTGCTCATTTTTTTCATTTGATATTTTGATGCATCAATGATAAAGGCATGGCTTGTTTTTTTTTAACCTTTTTTCGGTGTACGATGTGCCCATCATATTTAAGAGCACTAGTTCACTATATTGATCTAAGCACACTACAATAACAGTTTTCGACAAAATTAGAAATGGAAACCTTCATAATTAGTACTTTGTGGAGGTTTTACCGTGGCTATTTTTTTCCAGTGTGCATCAAAATCCGATGCACCAATGTGTCTCCTATAAATAAAAACAGTAGTGCATCAATGCAAACTAATCACATTGTATACTTAAAAAAGGGCTTCAAAAGTCTGTTTGAAGTTAGAATGTTACATGCTTATGAAACTTTCTTTTAATAATGCAGACATGTATTGATTGTGGTTTTGGCTCAAATGMAAAAGGAAAAAAAGGTGATRATATCAAATGGCCAAATCTTCAGATTCCTCATTCTATATCATTCCAAGTTCACCAAGTTATTCCTTGCCATTTGTAATAAGTTTAGATTTTATTTAAATTTTCATTATCTTWTTGAATTATGTTACCTTTTCATGTGCATTTGAATACTTGTGCATTGATTTTTGTGAGATTTGATTTAGGATCGAGTTCATACGTATAAKATATTCCACTAATCTAAAAATGATGCAAGCTCTTATCTAGAGCAAGATAACGCAGGAAGATGGTAGATGAAATGGAAATCCATTTTACCCCACCGAGTCTAACATGCCATCTTCCAACAACCATCCTAAGTCAATTGTACTTCACTATGTGCTAGATCTCTTTTTTGACACCCCAATAGTATGTGGTTGTTTAAAACGTAAAGGATTGAAGGTGAACCCTTGACACATTGCAAATTGCCATTATATTAATGACCGACTACCCAAAGTTAATGGTCTAATAACTTCCATTGCAGTCAAATATCCAATAGGCGATATAAGAAATATATGTAGGAATACTTCCATATGATTGTTTTTTTTTTTTTTTAAATTTGGAAGCCAGATAACCTATGTTCCATCCAAAATTGACCAACATTTCTCCCTTTTTTAAGTCAACCAAGAGTTCTAGTGGGCCAAAGTATGATATAAATACAACCCAAAACATCTCTAGTGGGATATCCAAAAAGTTGTAGGAGATGAGAGTAATAATGCCCAAGTACACACTAAGGTCGTTCTAATAGTTGGAGGTCAGTGATGACTTCTCTCTCCCTGTCTATTTACAAAGTAAATATCAAACCTGTTACAACCACACTTCTTTCCATATTGCTTGGTTGTCTTCCCTTCCTATTCTTGACATTGGGACCAAATTCTCCTTTTATGGTGATAATTACATGACTACTGAGTCTTAAATATATGCTAAAATCTTGGGTTGTTTATCCTTTCACATAATACGTATGCCATTTTGTGGTCCTTCTTATAGTCGCTTTGAGTACTTAAATATTGTTAAATACAAACATAGCATTTCCATGTATAGTATGTGCATGAACGATTGTGCTTCTAGAAACTTTAATGGGAAGAGAATGTTATGTATCAATGGTTAACCACACACTCATGGGAACATTTCAAGGTTCATAGATAGTTGTAGGTGCTTATTGTTCAATGCAAATTGTTTGTTTGATGAACACTCCAATGAATAAGAGTTTTTTATGAAAAGGAAGGCATCCAAAATTTTTCATTGTGCATGAATACCTAGTTTGTCTCCTAGTGATGAGTTTTTAATAGACTGTAACTTTCATAGAGCACCAACTACTCGTCAAAGGTGGTTTGCATGGGGACTACCTTTAGATGTCTCTCTTAGGTTTAAGAAAAAGATCATTGAGTAATTGTATTTTTGGATTTTTGATGGAATCAATGTAAATTTATCACTTAATTCAACATTTGTTTTATAAAGTGGTTAATTGCATGTCTATTGGAAAACAAATACCATGCTTCTAATAAATGTTTGGTCTAATGTTTGAACATAATAAATGCATTGTGTTTACTAATATCATTGATTTAATATTCAAGATTTTTGCAATCAAGATTTTGATGACGAGTGACATGTCTACCATTTACCATTGCACCCCACTATAATGTCAACTTGATAGAAGGCTATTAAACTCACACAAATTTCAAAGAAGAAGCATGCCAACATGGTTTAATCAACCATCTATTCAATTCTCACTATGGCCYGAGTCACCAATTTAGAATATGTACAGTAAAACTAGTCTTCACATGTTGGGGACAAGGACAATGATATGGAGGTTGGTATGGATGTTCTCTTATGGGATGYTGATACCATGAAGGAAATGTTGTTAAATGCATTCTATTAAGATAAGCTAGGGKATTATGCTCATATCATTGACACATTCTTTGAAACCTTGAAATTYGCTTCSACCACCCCTCTCTTTGGGCATGGGTCAAGGTCTACCAACTAGGCACAACAATGTTACTTTACAAATTGAAAGCAATGTATGGTATGTCAGATGCATGTTTCTTGGAACTACTAAGGCAAATGACCTTTAAGTCCCCTATATTTTAATGAATCTTGTCACACAATCAACAATGGAAAGGGATACAATGCATGCATAATGACAATGCACATTTATGTTTTCCACTAAATTGCAAGTTATTTAAAAATAAGGTACTTCCAAGTGATAATGTCCTCCCCCATAACTACAAAGAGGAAAAACAATTGTTGAAAATTTTGGGTGTTGAGTACATTTCATATCACATTTTTCCAAATGATTGTATTCTTTATAGAGGCAAATAAGTGGACAAAGCGATATGTCTAGAATGTGTGCATGACAGGTACCATAAATTAAAAGAAAGGGTAAGGCACATGATCCTCCTCGTAATATATTGAGGCACATACCTATAATCCCAAGGGTTCAAAGGATATTTACTCGCAAAGAATTATCCATGTTCTAGAGGTGGCGTGCCTCACACAAAAGTGACTCGGACCTATGCAACTCCCAATGGATTTGATAGCTATGAAACATATAGAGGATACATGGCTAGATAAATTTAAGGATGATGTACGAAGCCTTTGATTGAGTATATCCATGGATGGACTTAACCCATATTCTCTCCAAAACACCAACTATTCTAATTGGTTAGTTGTAGCGATCAATAATAATATCTCATCATGGATGTTCACGAAGAATGAACATTTTATGTTGGCTCTTATAATTCCCAATAAAAGACAAGTGAAGAGAATGGATGTCTACCTCCAACCTTTGCTCAATGAATTGGAGAAATTATGGGAAAGGATACATGTATATGATGTATTAAGATCCATCCTAATGGAGAGGTCTTTTATGTTGTATGCATACACCATGCACGATTATCCAGAACTATGGGTTTTCTCTAGCAAGCATGATAATTGATTTATTTATATCCATAATGTTTTTTGACATACTTAATTTGGTGCAACTATCTTCTTCCACACCTACATGTTTCTTATACAATAACATCGCATGTCTTGTAACAAATTGGTATCATGGATGTAAATGTTGTGTACCTTCTATAAAGGCTAGGTGATCCAACCACCTACAAAAGCTAGTGTATGACTGCTAGAGGGTATTCCTCCCAGAAGACCACCTTAATAGAAAAGAAACATCTAATTTCAATGGTAAACTAGAGAGAAACCATAAACTTGAAATAATGACATTGACATACTAGCTCAAGGCATATCAAATAGAGAAGGCGAAGGAAATTGCAGGCTTGTTTGATTCAAATGGGGAACCCATGTTTGATGATCTCACATTTTTTGACACCTATGTTGAGAAAATACTTGGGGTGAAAAGAAAATTTGTGCTTTATGAACTTCCATAATAGGATCATGTTAAGATTTTCCATGATCTATATCCGATGCATATATTCAAAAATGTTTCATATTCTTTATGGAGGCACATATAATAGAAAAAGTGACACATTGGGCGTTAGGAGATATTTTGTTTCTTCAAACACTAAAAAGGAACATTGAAAAAGAAAACAAAGTAGAGGAGAGGTCAATGATCCGTTTTGGTATTTTAATGAAGGTGATGTGTCAAGGATTTTGAAGAAAGATGATCTATCTTTGGCGAAGGATGTTATATTGCATGTGAAGACAACTTCTTTATATAGGTTGACTCTATGAAGCTACTTCACTGTAGAAGGAAATTGGTTGGGGTCGAGATCACATGACCATATAAACCTTATAAGGGTATGTATGTTGACTACATGCTTATTTTTCTACGACATAGGTCATATTCCATGCACTCACAGTTTAATGTCAATTGATTTTGTACATGTTTATTTTGTAGTGTCATTATCCTTGACTCATCCATGGTTGTGTGAACCATGAATTCACCCAAGGCCAGCGACACATGATATCTACATTATCTAGATTTTTGCATTGGATTACATCAAAGGATACTTATATGGCTAGCATTCCTTAATGGAAAGAGATATATTGTTTGTATGTTTGAGAAGGAATTGCTCACAAGTTTCATGGACTTGTAGGCCCATATTTTAATTCACCTAGTTTGATGACAGTGAATTAGTTGGGGTGGGCTCATGTCATTGGATGTTCTTCTTGGAGAGGTACATAAAAAAATTGAAGGATTTTGCTTGATAAAGGGAAAAAATCGAGGGACTTATGGTAGAGGGGTACATAGTATACAAGTCATTCTATTATCGTAATGAATACATCAAGAAAATCAACGATGCCATGCATAGTATTTTGGGATGACCATTAGGATGAGGACAAAAGGGAAGGGGAGCTACTCTTAACCAACATAAAAAGGTACTTGAAAAAGAGTAGTCATTTAACTTTTGTCAGTTTTCCTCATAGTAACTTTTTACAGTAAACTTTAGAATATATTTGATCTCTTAATATTTGTTTTACTTTCATGAATACATCAAGGAATTCAAAGATCGATGCCATCAATAAATTTGTTCTTTACAATGCAAAGGCAACATAACCATGGATTGTATTATATGAAGAGAAGAGAAGGAAATGGGACAATAATAATAAATAATTTAGATGGTTAAATGGTAGAAGTGTGTTGTAGCTTGATCATTTAAAATAAAATACACCATTGATCTATCCCAACACTTGGGTGGTTGACAATATCGTAGAGAAATATGGCACATCTGATTGTTTCCCACGTGGTGAAGAGAATGCACTAAATATAAGGATTGATTGTAGTAGGTCTATAATAATATTAGCTTTATGTCAATTGTTCAATTTATAATGCATGTTTTAATTATAACATGTATGATATTTCTATTAATGCTTGAGTTACTACACATATGACATTGTCCTTTGTTCACATTTTTATAGGTGCATTTGTTCCCATCTATGTGAGTATAGGGGCATCACTTTCGCATTGAGGATGTCGAGGATGGACATGACACACTTCACTGTGGAGTGGAGGTCTAGTTTGAGTAATCTAGTCATGCTAGACACAATGATTAGGACCTAATAAAGGGGAGGTTGGGTTATGTTGGGAAGATACAATACATCATGCAAACAAATTTCCAATCTTTCTAGTGTGTTATTTTTAGGTGCAAGTGGTGGGATACCTTCACTAAGAGCAATGTAAATGAATATTGTGATAGTGGGCTAATATGTATTAAATCTGAAAATATGTGGGATAAAAAGAAGGAGCCTTATGCTTTCCAAAAACACTACAATTGTTGGATGTATGGGATAACCCGGGTTCTACCTTAATTCTCCAACAAAACTCTAGAAACCATCGACCCTTCCGATAAACCAGAAGGCAACACAACGCACAGAGTGCACAATGCAGTCCCACCCGAGATGGCTTATGGGTGATTGTATGACCCAAGTGTCTGTAATCATGGAAGGGATGGAACTCATCGAAATGTTAGGCCTAATAGGATTTTTCTTCTATTTTAACATGAATTCTACCATAAAATTCATCAAATCTACTATTTTATCCATTCAATAACATTCATTTTGCATGATTATTCTAGTGCACGCTGTAAATAAACTCTAACATATTCATTCATCTATCCATTCATTCATCGTAAAGCATATAAAATCAACACAACACACATAGAGACACCATTTTTACCGGGGTTCACACCCGGGCTACATCCATAAAGATCTTCTGCTTCATATTATTATTCTTCATAAAAAAGGTCTTGCGTTGCACGCATTAGATCATGGGTTTAGTACTAGTGAGGCTGACCAACATTGCACCAAGCTCCATAGCTTGCGACCTGAACCTCAATTACATCTCAATATTGACTCCATCCGAGATCCATAGCTCTCCACAAAACAAATACTTCAACTCAGAACTCAAAAAGGTGCTTAAAGTGTTTCGCTCATACCAAGTGATAATGATCAAAGATAGACATCCCCTATTTTCCTCATACATCCTTTATTTATATTACAAAAGTAGGTAAAAACCCTTACATCATGACTCAAAACCATAGTTCTAAGTGGACTCAACTTGTCCACTTTCTAACTACCTTTCGCRYAGTTGGTCTTCGATCCAACTATTCCTTGCTATGACTCTGCACTGATCTTCCTTCTTTCATGGCGCGYTGCTTCCTTTTCCCTTTGTCGTCCTTCTTTCCTGGTGCRCACTGCTTCCTTGGTCCTTTCTGCGTCGTTTACTGCGTTGAACCCCAAAATTTCCTGCGCCAACAGGCCCCAACACTAACMTGTGTCTCGTCCTGAGCCACTCAGGTAGTGTGTTCCTTCTGCGCGGTCCTCTCGTAGATCTATGCTACTTCTTTTACCTCTAGCACAATTTTGTCTGTCTGATTTGTTATCGRCTACTTCGTATCTGATTGGACTTTCAGAGGGGTGGTTGGTGTCAGCTTCCCAACCAACTCTACTATCTCTTATTTATACCCATCCATCATCTGCACTATCCTCTTTATATTTTCTTCCGCGTTGAGTTCTCTTGCTAGTGCACTGTCTATAATCGTCTGGAAAACTTCCTCAAGTCTTTGCTCCAGTTTGTTTGCACATTTTTTTTCCTCCTCATGTTCGATCTTCACTTCTTTGAGGAGTGTCTCTAGCACCTCCTTCTCTTCCTTGGCTATCTCCAAGTTTGCCGCATCTATTCTAACTCTAGATTGTACTTCTTGTGTGATGCTCATCTGCAACCTATTAATGATTTTGTTGGTATCTTAGCTAATACCAATTCCATCCGTTCCACGTCCTTGACCTTTTTTTGCGCCATGTCTTCGTCCATTTGCAACATGTCTTTATTAATGTTAAATTTTTCACTTGATAATGTCGTTATCTTTACTGTCTCCTCCTCACTCTGCGTTGGCTTGTCCTATTATTATGATGTTTGTTGTTGATGTGTCTATTCTTTGTGATGCGCCTTGGTGAATCATATCTACTCCAAGACCTGCTTGACCTCTATTAGCTCTTGCATTATATTCTCTCTTTGTTTTTCTGCATCTTCATATGGTTCTGCGGTGTGGTCATGTACTCTTTTCGCGACTAATTCCACATCATATTTTGTTATGGTATACTGGGGGACCTCCTTATGTGCCTTAATTTTCTTGAGTGCTCGTCATGATTGTAAAATTATTCTCGAGTGGCCTTGAATCTGTTTTCTTTGTTGTGATTGGGGTATTTGTCTGTGGTATGTCCTCTCTTGCTTGTCCCTCCTGTGCAAGGATGCTATCTTCCCTATGTGTTTCTCCATTAGTGGCCTCTGGGCGGTTCTTTTGCTATGTGATAGGCTTGGGGATAACCTTTTTTTGTCTAAGTGTTCTTGTTGTTGCGCTCCCCCCTTTCTGCTTCGTGTGCATTGCTTCTTTTCTTGTATTTCTTGCTGGGGTACTCATCTTCTATGAGGACCCCAGTTCCGATGGTTGCTTATCTTTTGTTGACTCCATTGGAACCTTACATTCCTCCTTCCAGTCTTTTATTTCCCAATGCACTTCCTCTGCTGTGACACAGTATCTCATCTGCAACCACTCCTTCTCTAGATCCACATATTGTTCCTTGATGCTTTGAAGTTGGTTATATTCTTGTATTCCTCCACCACCTCAGGTTGGATCCTCCAAGTTTCGGCCACCTTTTCTTGTATTTCTTCCAAATATGTCGAGGTTTGTTTGTCTTTCCTTTGCGACAGTTGTGTGCCACAATGTCACGTACCGTTTTATGTGACATTTTCCGAGTCTCTGACATAATACACTATATTTGGGGTGTTTCCATCCCTCTAAAGCAAAAAGTATGAGTAACGACGAATAATGGAACTCTATGCCTAAGTCCTGAGCATCTTTGCAAACATCCATAAATAGATTTAACAAGTATGGACTCCAGCAAAATGCAGTCCCTTTTGCACAGTGTGCAAATGTTGCTATCACCCCTGCTGGTGCTTCTTCTTTGCGAAACTTCCTTAGAAATTTACATGCCATAAGATTTTTTGCTAACCTCGTCACAGGTTCACTGATTCTGTTTATAATTATTCCCCTGGATCCTCTTTCTGTTTGATAGGTTGGCTTCATTTCCTCTGCCAAAGATTTCTCCTTGGTCTTGTCATCCAAATACTGCGTAGGTTTCTCACCATTTGTGGGCAGACCTGTTATTTTTGCAATTAACTCCACATCAATTGAGAATGGCCTATCCAACCACATAATTCCTCTGTGCACTACTGCGAGTAATTGCTTCACACAATTATTTACATCCTTACCCTTTCCAAAATGCGGGATCTCTAACAAGTCCATTATGTCCGTGTTATATAAACCTGTTATCCATTTTTTTGGTTCTATTATTGGTACTCTTGTCACATTGACCCCTCTTCTCTCCATGCATACTTGTTTCTCAAATTCCATAAACTTGTCTCTGTCTTTTACATCATGTTCCACATAGCACAGTTTATCTACGCATCCTAGAAAATATGGTAAAACCTGTACTCCTATTGGTATACGCAGTGACAGAAGGGTTACCTATGGTTTCTTGCAAGGTGACCTCTAGACTGTGTGTTTTCCTTTCCCCTTTGTTGGCGCCCTTGAGGGCCCTGCTTCCTGGTGCATTTTCTCTTCCTCTTTTTATTCTTTGTCAGACTCCTTCTACTCCATGATCTCTTCTACTTGCATCTACTCCTACTGCGCTAGCTTTGTGCCAGATTGAACCCTTGGCTCATTGGACTCAATTCGTTTGTCATCTTCTTCGTTTGTTGGCTACAATGTTTCCATGCTAGGTTGTTGCACCAGGTTTTTATCTTCTATTGTATTCTGTGGGTCAATCTCCATTTGTCTTATCACAGGGGCTGGATTCCACTCCTCCACCACTGTAGGGCTTACTACTTCGATGAGCCAGGAAGGGATGGCATCCACATCCACCACTCTCTCTGATTGCATAGGGTTTCTCGCTTCCAATGTTGGCTCCTGCGGCGACCTCGTGGTGCTATGTGTTTTCCTCACTGTCCTGCTAGGAGCTCTGACCTTTGGTGGTGCCATCATGCTTAAATATGTATTGGTTTTCTCGAAAATCTCACTGACTATGTTCTAAATCGCATGTTCTCTCTTAGCTTCTTAATCCTTAGCTCTATATTTGCTTGAAGTCACAATGTGGCTTGTCGGAGACAATTTTTTCTTCTATAGTGCTGTCATAAATTCTCCAAAGATTACCGGACATGCTTCTTCCACTGTCATAAATATTCATTTCGTGCCTCATTTTTCTAGCGACCGGTTTTCTTTTCCTGACGATTTCATTTTTCCGGTGCACAATATTTTTCTACTGTCATATATTTCTGGTGCACTGGACTTTCCTTCTGTCATAGTTGTCCTGCGCGCAATATATTCACTTCTTGTCACACCAGTCTATTGTTTGTTGCGCACTTCCATTCTCAATTGTTTGTCTACCACTTATTCCTTTGGCTTTTTCTCATTTTCTACTTTTTTTTCTCTCATTTTTCTTCTTTTCCTACTTTTTCTTTTCTTTTTCTTCTTTTCCTACTTTTTCTTTTCTTCTTCTTCTTTTTCTTCCTACTATATACATTATGTACAATTCTACCTTTTGCGCTATAATTACCAAGGGTTGATAGGTCGAATGTCCCTATATAGTTTTAGTCGACTACCATTCACCATTCCTTGCATTTCCTTGCCTGCTAAGTCCTTTAGCTGCACAACACCCCCATCTGTGACAAACTTTATCTCATGTGGCCCTAGCCAAGCATTCTGAACTTCTCTGGGTGTTACAAGTATTTATTGTCACAGAGGAGAACCAAATATCCTATTTTGAAGTTCTTCTTCTTAATATGTCGGTCATGCCAAGATTTATCCTTTGCTTTCTGTACCTCTTGATGGAAACCAACTATAATTATGTCGTCTTCTAATTCCATGAGTTGAGCTAATATTTCCTAGGCTGCGCCTCTTTCTGTCATGTCTGTAATAGCTAAAATGCGCAGACTTGGTATCAAATAATCCAAGGGAACTACTGCTTCCTTTCCATACACCAATCTAAAAGGTGTTTTCCCTATTAGCTTCTTGCATGTAGTTCTATAAGCCCATAAAACTGCTGGTAGATTCAAGTCCCAGTCATCCCTGTTTACATTACAGATCTTGGTCAACGCATTTTTCAATATCTTGTTGAACGCTTCTACTGTCCCATTCGCTCGAGGATGATAAGGAGTGCTCTATGTATCTCGAATTCTTCCATCATTTCCTATATTGTACTATTGATGAAGTGAGTTCTCTGATCACTCATCAATATTCTTGGACATCCAAACCTTGTAACTACATGTTCAAATAAAAACCGTGTTCTAGTCTTTGAGCTCCAATCCTTCACTGGTGCTACCTTAGCCCATCTGGTTAAGCATTCTGTCACTGTAATAATATATCTAGCTCCTGATCTTCTTGCTGGTGGATTAATTCGACCTACAAAGTCTACTGCCCAATTATAAAAAAAATGCAAAGTTACTGACTGTCTCAATGGCATCTCATCCCTCTTGGATGGCTTTCCAACTCTTTGATAGACATCACAATTATGACAATACTCATTTGAATCCTTGTGAACTATTGGCCACCATAATCCTGTGTGTAATACCTTCTGCATAGTGACTTTCCCTGCATAGTGTCCTCCGCAATCCCTTCAGGTGCTTCTGCTAAAATTATAGGCCTTCCATGCTCCATAACACATCTCCTCAAATTGTTATCTGCTCCAAGCTAAATGACCTGCAATCAATTGGTAGTCTGCACCTCTGACCACTAATTTTTTCTTCTGTGCAGTATTAAATTCCTTTGGTGCAAATCCT
>SNQJ01S0011495.1:7428-21453 GCA_010110895.2 Picea sitchensis | reverse complement strand
GACACACAAAAGTTACGAGCCATTAATCTCATTATTATTTTTTAAATATATACAGGTTCGTCGGATATCTGACACACCGTTCAACAAACATATATGTTGGAGGTATGACACCTCCGTCGGATATGTTGTTTGCTTGTCAAATATTCGATGTACTTGTACGCCAGATATCCGAGGAATTATCCGACAGACATATTCGTTGAAGGTATGGCACCGTCGTCGTATATTTTGTTTGGCTGTCGGATATTCAGCGTACCTGTTCGCCAAATATCCGACATAGAATCCAAAAAATCTACATCGGATATCTTGCTTCGCTTTTGGATATTCGACTTGTAGTTACGTTGGACTTTCAACACATATGTGCCGAAAATAATGGTTGATTTCGACGAGGTTTTGGTCCTTAGGGATGTCGATATAAACGACGACACGATGTCGAATATCTCACGACAATATGTTCTTCGGATTATCCAACCAATATAAACCGATGAAACTGGTAACCATGTTTCGTCGGAGTGTCGACAGAATTGCATCGACCAACCGACGTACCGCCGTCGGATTTCAGTGCACAAGTAGTGATTAAAATAGTAACATGTTGATTAATGATCTTACGTTTGACTTCGATCATATTGGATTGGTACTTTGCTTGTCGATCTTCCAAGGATGCAGATATTTTTCCCATGTACTCTATTGTTGTAGCCTCTTGGATGTTGTGCATAGTCTTCTCTTTATCTCCTTTGTGAGGGAAATCCTTGTATAGGTGATTTTATTTGCACCCCCAACATTGGGTTGGTGATATTTCTCTTTTTCCCAAGGAGTCTTCCTTCTTGGATTCATCTTTAGTAGACTCATCTTGTTGATTTTTATGAGGTTTGTTTCTATTGAAATGAGGTTTGAATCTCTTCCTCATCTGATCAGATTTATCCTTCTTCTTATACTTCCAAGATTTATGCATGGATTTTCTGCCCTTGCCTTGCTCATATAGGTACTTAGCCTTCCTAATGATCTCTTTCAAAGTCTTAGGTTGATCATATTGAATCTTCTCTTTATAAAAGGATGGCAATCCACTCGTAAACCTTTGTATCTTCACTTTTTCATTCTTGATAAATCCTATATACTTCAACAATCCTAAGAACTGATTTTGATATTCTACCATGGTCATGATTCCCAACCTTAGTTTAAATAACTCTTGCATATTCTTGTCATAGAAGTGTTATGAAAGGTACTCCTTCTGAAAATATCTCTTGAATTTCTTCCAAGTGATCCTTCTCTCATTAATGTGCTCAACTTGCTTCAATTAATCCCACCACATAGCATCTTCTCCATGCAAATGGTATGTGGCAATTTTGGCTTCTAGGTTGGATGAGTATTTGTGCAACTAAAATTACCTCCTGATTCCAAGCAACCAAGATTCAACATCATGTTCCCTTTCGCTTTCACCATCAAAGGATGGTGGCTTAAGCTTCCTTAACTCTCCTTACAAACTTTCCAATTCATGTCTTCTTCTTTGGTGTCTAACACAAGACACTTATGGACTGCTTATGGAGTCTTCAGAAGCATAACATTTCCTTGTTGAGTAAGGAGGTGAGTGATGTCTACGAGTTTTGTTGGCACTTCTTGAATGACTATCTCTTCTGTAGTTATATCTTCTTTCATGATATCTGCCTCCTTCCTTAAGTTCGATCCATTCTTTGCTTTCCTATGCAATTGATTTAGAATTTATTTGATTTTTTTCTCTCATCAACCTCTCATTTTCTACTTTGTAACTTTTCACTTTGTAACTTTGTAAGCACATTGTCCACTACCTATGGTATGTATTGTTGGATATATGTGGAACCTTGTGTCACAAGGCTATGCTGGGACATGTGTGTTGCATTTGTGGGGGGAGAGATCCATCAATGTAAGAGGTTCCATCCATAAATGAAGTGGAAAGATGAGATAAATGCCATGATAGGTATACATAATATAGATAGCACTAGTAAACTGTAGAAAAGATAAATGTTGATGAAGTGTAGAAAAGTTGGGGATATATTTGTTGTAGAGAGTATGGGACTATTTGTATTGTCTCCAAGAGTAGAGGGTAGAATGGTGGTATGCATGCTTATGCCTTGGAACTTAATAGAAACATTGTAAGATGGATGTGGTACTGCAAAGAGAAATGGAACATCATCGGGAAACATACGCCATGCCACCCATAGATCATTGTTTATAATATTTGTATTGGTGCTCGGAGTAGAAACCATGTGCAATAGGCAACGTGCAGCTCTTTCCGGAATGGATATAATAACCAAACTCCCAAGATGATAGTGGGTAATGGCTTGGGGTTGTGTAGTAGAGTCCAATAGAGGGAATGTAGGGTGGGTCTAGCATTCTATCTATCTAGCGAGAACAAGAGGGTGAGTTTTCTAGATAATAATTGTGGGTGGGCTTAAAAAACAAATATATTATCAACGTATTAACACCCTTTATCCTCCTAGACACAAATTTACGAATATTAAAGGGATTCGATCCAACCCTCTATTGATCCCGACAAGTTGTTTGTCGGCAGTTCAACTCTCCTCGCTGGAAATAAAAAAGCATTTGACCGAGCACCTCTCTATTCCCCAGTTTTTCCCGAGCAACCTTTCTGATGTGTGTGCATTTCTGATATATTCCTTCTATAAGGGAGAATAGAAACCATATAAACCTTTTCAAACCCAGGGTATGAATTAAACCCCTATTGATAAGGGGAGAGAAGGAAGGTCGAGTTCTCAACATCTATTTCCCTGGAAAGTCGAGCTTAATCATTTCTTCTAGTTAGGCGAGTTACCACATGGAAACTATATTTCCCTCGAATCAATGATTTGGGATGGCAACATTATCGCATAAAGTATTTGAGCTTGGAAACGTAGATTGATAAATAAAGGCAAGATGTAGGAAAGATGAAGAAGTGGAATGATCCAACCACCAGCCATCTATTACATTTTATCCCAAGATGGAATGACTTGATCAAGTGATAGCAATCAAATTCCCAAATTCTTATTATTAAGGGAAAGACGTCTACCTTCTTTCGGATCTACACCAAAATAGAGAGAAGGCGAAGTAGCGAAAGTGTGTGGTGCTTGCATCACAAATTACTAAAGAGAAAGGGTGCGACGTTACCAGATGCGTGGCATGACTAGATTTCCTACTACTTGAGAAAGGAGGCGAAGTGGAATTTTAATCTATTTATAATGTGGTGAAAATGAGGATGCATGTGCCTATCTGAACTAGCTAGACGATACCTTGGACGAGATACTGGAACATATGGATGAGCACAACTAGATTAGACACCAAAAAATAAATACCTATAGATGAGATTCATGGGGAGGATGATGAGATACGGTTTGGAACCAAGAACATATTTCCTTATTGCCTCAAATGACTAATATTTGTAAAAACTACTAGGTATAGTCCACAAATGAGACAACTACCCTTGGAATGTCAATAGACAAGACACTAATTGATAGTCCCCTGGCATAGTCCCTAGTCAGAGTACCCAGTCTTCTTCATGATTCAACAAAATCTAATTGAACATGGACTAAGGCTTAAGGAACTCTCTGGATTTCACTCTGGTCTTAACTAAGGCAAGAAGGAGCCTTACTCTAACTTGGAGGTCCAGGGAAAATACCATCATCGGGACATGAAAGTGATTTACTTACTTCCTACAAAACTATGCATGTCATGAATTTTCTCTATGATAGATGACATAGTCGATATACATCATAGCATGTTGTCATAGTCATAATGTCGATTGCCAGTCATATCTACGCTGGGATCAGGGGCTAGAGACAAATTTCCGATATACAATCATATTTAACATGTGATACTCTCTCTCTCTCTCTCTCTCTCTCTCTCTCACACACACACACACACACACATATATATATATTTCAACTTGCACTTTCATCTCTATGTGTAACTTTTCCACTTTAAATTGTAATTTGAATATGCACAATATGAAGCCGAGAGGAAGGAGAAGAAAATAAGTTACCCCCATTGTTTAAACCAATATCAAGAGTATTAATTTCCAAGTACTCGATCATAGTCACAGTCTCTATTAAGGTTTCTTATTTCGCTCTGTCCCTGTGCCCATTGGATTCTGTCTCTCCATTACCAACACTAATATTTTGACCTTTGGCTTCTTTATCATGGTTGAAATCTCCCTCTCCTTCCTCCATTTCTTGAATATGAATTCTTATCTTGAACTACTATGGTTATACTCCCTAATTCTGCGGAATGTGCAAGCAACTATTTTGTTAAAATTATACATATTATAGAAATTTTGTCAAATAATGCTACATGTCCTTTTTTTTCTCAATTCATGAAGAAATATGGCATCATTCTCCAAATTATAATAATTCAAGGTTATTCTCCTCTGAACCATATTTCCAACGACTATACTCATGCCTCATTCTGATCTCGGAGTTGAAAGTTATGGCTTCCTGAAAAAGCTACTTTCATCCTTTTTGTGCATTTTCTCCACTGGTGTAATTTTATTGAAGTGCCAACTTATGTCAATTGCAGACGGAAATATGTCAGGAACTAGAGAAAATTTATATGAGCCATATATAAAAATAATGACAAATATTTCATATCAACTCTCATATTTTCAATCTGATACACCACTAAAACAACTACAACAATATAGAATATACAACTTTGTCCCTTTTCACCCCTTTTTCCAGACTTTGAATTTTTAGCAAAATTGACTATCTCACAATATATGCACTTCCAAAACTTTTTTTCAGTTTCGAGTAAATAAAATGTTTGTCTTCGTGAGTATATAAAACGTTGAGTAAATAAAATTTTCCAGTTTTGTGATCTAGTGTCATTTTTCATGCTCTGAAAATCTTGAAAATCCCCAAAAAGTGGCCCAGAATAGTCAATTTTGGCCTATTTCAGTGTCTCCATTCCAATCCCCTTAGGATATATTCAGTTCCTTTGTGGGTTATTTATGTGTCTACTTTCTGGTCTCTCTCAAAGGGTTTCATCTTAATATGGTCCTCCACCAATGATCTAGACCCAAATATTTAAAAACCACTATTTTAAATTTTCTGAAAAATCCAAGCAAAATTGGACAATGGCCCTC
The DNA here is from genome assembly GCA_010110895.2 of Picea sitchensis. NCBI lineage: Eukaryota > Viridiplantae > Streptophyta > Pinopsida > Pinales > Pinaceae > Picea > Picea sitchensis. The sequence goes on along the minus strand of SNQJ01S0011495.1, from coordinate 16,349 downwards.
TCTGGCACTTTTGTGGATATCCTCTCTGTGGAAAAAACATGTAAGTTTCATCCCAATCTAGCTTATGTTTCTCTAGTTATGGTCAAAATACGAAAATAGCTCTAGAAATCTGCATCGTTGATCTCAAGTTGGAAGCATCCTGGATCGTTAATCTGCTCTTTATCGGTGATCGACGATCGAGGATCGATGCTTTCCTTTGCAAACCAAACCTTCCCTCCAATCTCTTTGACGCTCGATCATCGACCATCGGTCATCAAATTTTTTTCTCTTCAAACCAAAAGTCGCCCACGAAATATGTTGATGCGTAATCATTGGCCCTTGGTCATCGGTCATCTTCCCCGACAAACCAATATTGTTCACAAATATCACTGAACCCTGACCATCGATGATCGACCATCCCTTCGCTGACATGGAAACTATGTTGACATGGCATGACATGTGGGTGTTGACATGGCATGACATGTGGATGGTGACATGGCATGACACATCATCAAATTCCTTTCCTTTATTGGCCATCGACAGTTTCTCTTGGAAGAATTTGAACATCACATTAATTATGTTGATTCACGATCATCAGCCATCAGCGATCAGAGATATATCCTAGCGAACTTCAACACTTCACCAAAAAAATTCGGTCCCCGACCATTGACCATCAATTATTGGAGATTTATGTTGACGAACTGAAAACTTTGCCAAATTATGTTGATCCCCAACCATTGATCGTCAATGATTAGAGATTTTTGTTGACGAATTTCAACACTTAGCAATTTTCGGCCAAAACCCATGTGAATTTGGGTTGTCGATCTCCCACTCAAATTTATCTCGGCCGTTGATTTCCTCCGACTTCCAAATGATCAAAAATGACCATGGACCATTGATCTTCCTCATTTTCAAACCACTGAAATGAATCTCAGCCATTGATATGGTAACTTTGTCAACTTTGAAAACATTAGGATTTTTAAAAATTTCAAGAATGAATATGGGTCATTGATCTCAAGATCAAACACAATCTTGGCAACCAATTCTCTGAAATCTTCCACGTGCTACATCAGCCATTAAAATACAAATTTTTCAATCTTCCAAGTCAAATTCAGATCTGCAAAGCTGCAGATTGAATCCATTAAACTTCTCAAACAATCTTGAATCATTTAAACTCAGATTTGCTCACGAATTTAGGGGTTTTATCTCTAATTTCTTCGTTTTCCCCCCTAAATTCACACAATTTGAAATCTGCAATAGTGAATCTGTCTAATTTGCACTCATTCTATCCCATACCAGTACGATGTTTCAACTAGAAGCTCCGATACCAATCTGTAACGTAACTAACCTCCCATAGGTCGGGCAATGCTACCTCAAAATGCTCACTTCAAAACTAATTTCAAATTATTATAACATTTAATAGATAAAGAAGCATGGAATAACACCATAACATCACATGCCATAATCAAGATTCATGCTACAACATAAAAGAATGTTTAAACATGCCATGCACAACAATAACCAGCAAGAAGGCACATTAAAGATACACATCTCAAAGATATTAATTAATACATAATATATATATATATATACAAGCATAAAAACACATGACAAAGAGCACTTATCTTTAAAAAAATGAATCACCAACTGGTTGCAGACCAAGTACTTTCCACCCTATTATAGCGCAAGTTGTAGGTTGGACAAGGCCGACCCAACCACGAAACAAGTGCTACAACTTGGGAATCCTACACCCAATGTCACCTCGATGTAGGTCCCACACTTCAAGGGTGACTAGGTCACTCTAGGGAAGCGATCCCAGTGACCCTAGGGGGATTGAGATGGAGGTAGAGGGAAATGGAAGTAAATTCCCTAGAAGTCAATTCTAAGTGGAATGAAAGGTAGGGAGATATGCCTTGCAAGTCAAGTAATTGTTTCCCCACATGTATAGTACTTTTATGGATGATTGGACCTGCCCGAGACACAAGAAAACACACTTTGCAATGATATATGTTAGTTGGATCATCAATTTAATCTTGTTGTCCCTAATTTTCAGCAGTAGATATCAGCTTATATCAGCAAATAAAACATCTAAAATCAGCATATAAATATCTATATTAGTTAGGTAAATCGGCATCAAACTTAGCAATGAGTATAGGATGAAAATTGGCACTTACGAAGCTAGATAAGATGGTTGTTGTAAACATGTGTTTTCTGTAGAAAATTGCATCCTTGTGGATGTAGAATTCAGTGGAAAGCAGCAACAAAATCAACCATGAAAAGTTGCCAAGAACTAGCTCAAAAAGTTGGACCCTAGTTAGGAGAGTAAATGAGCAAAGTTAGAGAGCTAGTCTAGGGTTAGTTTAGGAGTTATGAGAGTGTTAGTAGCTAGGGTTATGCAGCCCTAATGTCTGTAGGTTAAAGTTTGTAACATCAATTAGAGTGTTGGGAAAGAGGGGATGTGCTAGTGGGGGAAGAGTCCTCTCAATGAGACCTTTCAAAAGACCAAAAATTGTGTTTCCCAAGGCAATGATTTCATATCTCCAATGAAAAAATGTATGACTAGTGCCTTTACTATTGGGTTAATGGATTCAAAAGGATCTTAGAGAAGCTACCTCCTTGGGGGTGTAATCCCTTTTACTTCCCAAGGCAATTTTCTCTAGGATAGAGTTTAAGCTAAGAGGGTGTATGCCCTTATACTTCTCTTAGCAAACCCTTGTTGAAGAAATAAGATGAATCATAAAGTGATGAAGCCTAAGGTGGGTGTGTATGCCCTTATACTTCCCACCTAATTCCTAGCACAATAACCTTGACTTGGAACAAATGATAGCAAGAAAGTAAAAAACCATACCAATTCAAGGGAAAATTCCAAGATAATCCACCACAATACCAATAGAAAAGCCTTCCAAGGCTAACGCATCACTTCTTCCATCAACCATTCATAAGTATAACCATACACAAGTGCACAAGAGATAGAAATAGCCAAGAGGGCCAAAAATTTCAGAACAAGTCTCTCAAAAGAGGAAGAGTTGTGATTTAAAATGAGATCTTATGATCTCTATTTATACTAAAAGTAGCTAGCATAGTTTGTCCACAAATTAAGGATAAAAACACAATATTAGGGCTCAACAACCCTAATATTTCCCCCTTAACAAAGTAATATTAAACAATTCACTTAAAATTTCACTTTTTGCACAAATTAAACCCTAATTTAGGAGGACGTCACCCCTTTAGGGGATGTTTTGCCACTTTGAGGAAATCGTTGGTGTTGGAGAAGCATGGATGGGCTTCCAAAGGCTGTGTCTCAAGCATCTAGGCACTCATATCATGGTGAAGACCTTCTTCTCCCCAAAACCTCCATGTGTCAAAGAGTGGCACCTCACTATCGTGCCCTAGCCCCCAATATCATGACGTCACGCTCAAAAGTGGAACGTTTTCCCTCTCCTGGGAAAATCGTTTGGCAAGTAAGGGGTGGCTAGGTCATCCAAGTCATCATCAATATCATCCAAGTCTGATCTCTCTCATCTGGCATGTGGGCCGCTGAAATCCAACCTATGGGCTTGTAGCCCCATGGAAGCCCAAGCTAGGCTTTTTCTCCCAAAATTGTCCACCAACTAGGTCTTGCAAAGACAAATGAACATGCCCTCCAAGGATATCAAGTCATAACATCATGATAAGTGAATCCAATTAATAAATAACCCGTCTAAGCATGTTCATCAAAGATCACTATATCAAACAATTAACAGCTCAAAGACACTATGCGACTTGTCAAGCTTAAATATGGGAGGGTTGACGAGGTGTCCTATTGGGTAGATCTTACCCTAGGTCAAGGACAGATTCCAAGAGGTCCCTCTATAATCCATGTAAAGTGTATGAGGTGGATGGGGTCAAGACTCAATGGGCATAGGGTTCATGACATACAAGGGGTCGTTGTGTCTCATTCATGGGTGCCTTTGTAGAGAGTGTGTGGCACCTTCGTCCACAATGCACTTTTTCCAAGCCCATCAATTACCTTTTATCTTTCTTTATATTTTCTTTCATGATAGCATAAGGAGAGATTGAAGGTCACTGCCCTAGCATGGTGACCAGGTGATGGCAATGTCACCCACAAACACCAAATGGAAATGAGAAGGTTGGCTCGTGATGAGACCTTCTTTCTCTCAGCCATGCAACTGAGAACCGCTACCCCCTGGTTTGGTAACCAGATGATGACAATTTCATACCACTAGATATCCATGGACGTGATAGGTCGGCTCGTGATGAGACCTCATATCATTCAACTAACCTTTTAAGCATTCTTTATTATATTGTGGGTCCCCTTTATTCAAATATAAGTGTTTCATTGCTTTCTTGGGTGATCCATGGATGAAGCATATGGAAGTTTTATATAAGGCTTTTATCTTTTACCTAACACCAACCCCTTTGGGCCTTTAGCCCCTTCTTCCCATAGAATGAGGGACAACCCCTTCTTGGGTCAATATACCCTAAAATCCGAAGAGGTAAGGAAATGGAGGGTAATAATGATGGAAAGTGGTAAGTATGGTCGAGAATGGTACGATGGCTCATTAAGGGAGTTCCCAGTAGCAAACCCATCCCCAAGGAAAACCACTTACTAGGGCACAATGTCAACCACCAAGGCGAAGCAGGTAAAAAAGTATAATGTCCAAGCACATATCTTGAAATATAGAGCAATCTAAGATACAACATAATCAAATGGCTTAAACATTGAAATGATTCTCACAATAATATTGACTTGTACCTCATGGAGCAAGGCCCACTACCTTTTGAAAGCTAGCTGGTGTGGTGGATGCCATCTGCAAACTTATGACCATCTGTGGTGGTGAGTGGGTTTTCCATTTGTCCAAAGGGTATTGTTGGTCATGTAGTCTCTCGACACTCCATATATGAAACATGAGGGCCTCGAGACATCATCTCCTTAGTTATCCACAAAATGGGGATAACAGACCCAAACATAGACGTTGTTATTCCAAATCTCAACAACAGGTCACCCCTGATCTAGGGCTATGAATCCACAAGGACAGTTTATGGGTGTCAATTAGCTTCCCAAACCATTCAGCACTCAATCTCTCACAGGTTTCTGAACACACAGTAATCCAAAGTACACCAACTCTCTTATCTCTAACCTACACAACCCAAGAGAATGGACTCCCTTCTCTTCCACGCAGTCCCTCAGGTTGCCCACCTCCTTCAAGGGCTCTAGTGCATCCAGTCAAGAATCACCATGTTGGGACTCTCAATATTCACAGTTGTGAACAAAACTTAACACATGCCAATGCATATCAAGAATGTAGGCATTAATTCATGGCTGGAATACACCAGCAATTGTTACAATCAACAAACAATGGCTTCTTCCTCAACAATTCGCCCCCATGTCCCAATCCAGGAACAAGAATGAATGAGGAATGATAAATGAGAAACAATGAATGAAAGAGTGAAAGTGTGAATGGATAAGAACCCCCAAACAACCCACAATATGAGTTTATATATTTACTTGGAAATCAAGAACCACCTGGCCTTCCCCAAGAAGCTCATGCAACCACTTCTCTCAATTAAAGTAATTATGGGTAAATAAAATATAATAAAAAGATTTATCTCCTTAAGCCCCATCTATGATGGAATCATAGCCCCCTATAAATATTGTCCTTGTCTGTATAGAAGCCAACAATGAATTTTTTTTTTAATAATCTTCACAGCATTACATTTCCTAGGCACGCTGGCCTCTTTTAATTGTTTGGGCACTCCAGTCTTTCATAAATTAACAAAATACATTATTTAATATGGGGAATCAAAACCGAGGTATTACAATTAGGAACAACATAAAGTATATCATTTTCCATTTTAAAATTCAGTAACCGTCTATTCAGATATATTCCACTTGCTCCCAAAAAGTATGGTCCATAGTAGAATATCAGATATCCGTCCTATTTGGATTCAAATAAGAAGGCATAAAATCCTCTTCCACAAAAAAACTGGTGTAGTTGGCGCTTGATGTGGGGTTTCCAAGTCTTAAGAACCCATTATGCCACCATCTTGAGAGAAGTTCAAACACCCACAAATTGTCCAACCAAACCCTAGTTGGTCTAGGCAAGGGATTTGTGCCTCAACAAAGTTGGAGGAAGCTTTGCCTTTAGGATTTCTTCCAATCGCTTCACAAATCTTGATAGTTGGGCTTTGAAATTTATGGCTAAAGTCATCTCCATTGCCTGGAAGGTAATGGATTCTTTATCAGGAGGGGATTGCCCCGCTCTGATGCTTGGATCCATTCCCTGTCAGCTTCAAACTAGGGTTTCTTTCAATAGAGCACTCTCAACTTGTTGAAACTTCTGGGAACAATTAGGTGTAATATCCCTCGGTCAAACCCAATTGTAAATATAATATAAATGTACTTAAGATGGTGAGTTGTTTTGACCTCATTTGGTAATGCACGTCATGTGGCACCGTGCATGCATGAACTGTGCAATAAAATGATGTAATTTTCACATTCCAAGATACTGCATGCAGTAACTAAGGTGCGCACAGTATGGAAGACAATGAGCCTCGTGTATATGATATGTGTTATAAGCTGGTGAGCAGGTTATTATAAGCTGGGATGCTTATATTTTGGTATTAGGCCGGAACGCCTAGATGTCAAAGGGCAATACGCCTACTTTGTACATGACTTGTGATTAATATAAAATACATCATTGCACGCAGAGCGACCGCGATAAAAGAGATGGGGGACTGAACTTCACCAGTTAGGGAAAGGGAGGGCCAAAAGTCAAGGGAATATTATATTAATATTCCTAAAGCATAACGTATGGATACTTATTTTATCCTAAGTTCTAAAGTTGGGGACAAGTGGACCAAAGTAACTTCTGATATGACAAGTGTCAAGTTGGGGACATGCATTCATATCGTGGGGGAACTTAGCTCATTTGGTGACTTTGGAGGGGATACCTTACCAACAGCCCGAGCATCATTCGCACAAGGACTTCCACGAAGAGTTCACAGTGATTCTTCCACACTCAGTTATCCAATCAATGATTCCATGACCATTTTCACTCATGCATTCTGTTATCCTTGAGACAGCCATTTCATCATTCTGGAGCTTGTTCCCATAGCCCTTTTCAGTTGGTGTACCTGGTTAGCTTGGAGCGGGATTCAAGAAGAGGGTTGTCAGGCCCGTGAGAAATTCTCTAAGCGAGAGAATTGTTGGGGATTGATTCCCGAAGGTGCTAAACTGCAGCTACAGTGCTTTGAGACTTATGGTCCGGCCTGTAGCTGAAGCCCTGGAAGGGAAGTGGGGCAGCCAAGGGACTGTTGAGCAGAGAAGGGGAACACTTCCTTGGGTGGGACAGGCATGTGGGGAATGAGAGGTTGTAGGTTGTTAGTTGAGTGAGCACCTGAGACAGATTCTTTCCTGTTGCCCATGAGCCTTAGCCTGGATAGGAACCCTTTTTCTTGGGTGGAGTTCACTCCTTGCTTGGGGGTGACTCACTGTTGAGAGTGATGAACAGTGTAGTCTATGGCTGGGAGGTTCATGGATGGTCTGTACGCAATTGGTGACATTATTTCTAAGATAAGTACCAATTGTATGATAAAATGATATGTTGCTTTGTTATTTACATGCCTATGTTACGGTTTATCATATATGTGATTATAATTGCCTGTATGTTTATGGGTAATCCTCTGTAGATGTTGCATATATGTAGTTACTGTTATTTCATTATAAAATTCGTATGTTACAGAAAGTAATTGTTTGTTTATGTTTATATGTAAAGCTTCTACAAGAGTGTTGTATGTATATGTTTTAGATGCATGCAGTTTAAAGAGTAAATTTATGTGGCATAGCTCAGTTGACTACTGGGTCTGTTACTGTATGTTCCGCAGTAAGGGAACGAAAAAGTTCCCTAAAGTAGCATGGTTCGGCCTTTAAAGGCTGGGAATGTTACCGACTGGTGTCAGAACACAAGAGGTTGCTCTGGAGTGGCGTACCCCGGCCTGCAGTTGGCTCGGGGGAACGTTACAGATTGGTATTAGAGCTTCAGTTCAACATTGAGCTTGGATGGGCTAGAGGGGTTCAGTTGAAGCGAATATTCACAGAAGAGTAACTTCGAGGTGACCAAAAATTGGAGTCACGGAGTATCCATGAAAAAGGTTGGCGTGCTGGCGCGCGCGGTAAATTTTGGCACCGCGCAGAAAAACGTTGGCATGCCAATGGGCACGGTAAATTGTGGCACCGCACGGAAGATCATTATGTGCGGATGCACGCGTTGAATTTAGCCTTGCACGGTGAGCATACACATAGTAATGTGCAGATGGGGTGCACAAGTATTGCTCAACACATAGGAGTTTTGTTGGTATGCGCATAAGTATGAGTATAATTTGTTTAGTGACGGTGTATTCAGTAGTGTGCGCAGATAATTGGGCGCTATGGAATATGTTAAAATTGACATGGTGCATGCATAGGACAAAATGCATGTGGAATATCGGTGTGCGGTACGAAAACTGTGCGCAGTGGAAATTGACGCACAACGCAAGAGTAGTGCGCGTAAGTTGTCAATGCGACGAAGAAGAAATGCACAGTAGATTTAGGTGCGCAGAAAAGCGTTTTACCTTGTGATATCGCTATGCACGATAAATATAAATGAACAAATCAAAGTTTAGTGCACACGAAGTCGCTTGGAAGGCGATGAGTCTAAGTTTAAATTGCATAATAATAAAAGAAAAAGAAACACACAACCGCATCGAAGCATTAATTAAAAAGAATTCTGAGTTTTAATTTCCTCCGATTTAGACAGATGAAAATAAAATATAAGATTACAAGAAAAACTTATTATAAAAGAAAACAAGATTCATAACATCACCAGATAGAAATTGTAATAAAATAGTCTAAAATATGTTTCTGTATTTATATAGTCGTATTAATCACAAAATTACAAAAG
>SNQJ01S0011494.1:172154-193037 GCA_010110895.2 Picea sitchensis | reverse complement strand
ATCGCAATTTTGGCATTCTTGTTGCATTGTTTTCTTGTCTCTCCATGTTGTGATTCGTGAAACTCCGATATGGAGTTGGATCAACGGTCTAGATTTTATCTTGATTCAATGACTGCAATTAAGTCACGATTTTGCATATTGCGAAATCGAGATTCCTGTGGATGATATTACTTGACATCTCCAACTCTCGATCCCCGAAACTCCGACATGGACTGGAATCAATGGTCCAGATCCAACTTTAATCTGACGGCTCAGATTGAGTCGCGATTTTGCATATCGCAATTTTGAGAGGTTAGGGAACATCGTTCCTTTGACTCTCCAGTCAGCGAACTGACGATCTTTCCCCACGTGTCCTGCCTGTTGATGGACGGTCCTCCTTCTTTCGGGATTTTGTACGCCCGCTTCTCCTTGCACTTTAAAGAGCGTGCAGGTTCTAATTGATCCAACGATGGTCGGATACCACACTTGGATCGAACGCCTAAGATCTATCCTCCTCTTCAGTACGCTCTTCTTGTCTAAATTCAGATCTGACGACCCTCGTTCTGCCGGGAATTTTGGATGGGATCCAACGATCAGTAGTGCTTCTCAAACTTTACGGGACTTCATCATGCCTGATCAATAGTTTAGATCAATCCTCGATTTGATGACTGAGGATTATTGCGTTTAGACAATTGTTGCGTTGCTGGTCTTCCTAAATATCACTGCGCTACTGATCATTGTTGTTGTACTTGCCATCAATGACAAGCATACACTGCCTGTAAAACATACCAAACATCCTCTGCACTATCTCTTCTGATCTTATTGAGGTTGCTCTGCAGATTATTCCCAAAATACTTCTGGTGCCCATCTATTACATTCTTCCTGTACTCATGCCATCTTCATTGCTGTACTTTCCATCAATGACAAGCATATGCTTCCTGTTAAACATTTTCCAACAGTATGGGCATGTATTGATGTTTGATATTGCTCTTGCATTTGGTTATGAACTGAAATATCCTCTTGGTGTTATAGATACAACTTAGAATGGGCTTTCACAAGTAATTCATTGTGCTCACCTATCTCATAGAGGTGGAAATGTGTTCGTGTGGTAGTGGGATAGGAAGAGGCACCAAAGGAATCCCACTATGTTGTGTGTTGAGGGAATGTAATGATAGAGGGTCTGCATGAAGGATATGAGTGGGAAGACTAGTAGTAGAGCTGGAAGTAATTGGACTCGAGGTATGCACTAGTATTTGCACCACGCTGCCTAACTATCACCCAAGATGGTCGACGTTGTGTAGTGCCTCGAAATGGAGTTGTTGTTGGAGAAATAGTTGACAGTGCAATGCATCTATGAGAGTGGCTAATTATGGAATCATTCGATAAATGGTATTCTGAGTGGATGGGTATGAAGGATGAAAAAAGGAGTTGATTATCTATCACTTGGGGCCTGGTGGTGTTGGTTGAGGTAGAGGTGCAGAAGAGGGATCTCGACCCCTTTTGTTTAATACTTTATGTTGAGTACCCTTATTGCGTGAGAGTATATTATGAGACATATGTGGGGTTAAATAGACCTTTTTGTGCTCTTGTTTGTGTTTCATGTGTGTCTCTAGGGTCAAGGTATCTTAGGTTGGGAGAGGTTGATGATGGGCAGTCAATTTGATCACTCTTTGTTGAATGTACTCCTCAACAATACAAAAAGGAAGGAGAGCCATGGAAACACCCTGATCATCACTATGATAAATACATATGTTATGTGATGTTCATTCAAAAATAAGATAACTCTCATACATGTTGATAAGGTCGTGTGGTATGTATTCTTGGGTTGTAATAGTTTACATGAGTTGGTGATACCAATTTTCAAGTATCTCGTTGATAGATTTTTGGATGCGAGGGTATTTGTTTTCATGTAGTCGCAAGAAGAAATGAACCTCAAATACTTTTTGGTTATTAGTAGCTCATTCAAACCTGTGAGAGGGTATCCATAAGAGGATCAAACTATAATGAAATTGTTTTCCTGCATTCTAGGCGTCCAAAAAATCATCTATGCATTCGTTCATTACATATCGGTCCCAGGCCATATGAATGTTGATGATGCACCACTCAACTGTTATGAATAATATGTATGGGAATTCATATTTGGTACAATTTTCAATATACCAAATAAATTATATTATTCATAACAAAATTTTTTAGCAAGCATTAATGGAACAACAAGATTATGGCTCGAACAATACCAGAATTACACTAGAAAGAGCACCTTTATTAAAGATAGCAATGTCCACTTTCCTCTTCGAGGGGGAAACCTCAAACAGAGAAGATATCTATTACAATAATATCCAAGACAAAAATATCCAATACCTCCTACTCTTATTTATACTAACTCTACTTTCTATGGAAACTTCTAGAGGAAGATATTTCTAGAAGCATAAGCTTCTATTAGGTATTCTTACATTGACTTATTCTCATTTATTTAATAGGCGTTATTAAATAATGTCGGCCTTTATTATATAGAAAACATATCCTACTAACTAATGACCCATGAACATGGGTTAATATCGGATCCTAACATTCCCTACCCCTTCAAAAGAAGCCTTGTCCTCAAGGCTGAAGATGTGAAAACTGTTGGAGTATGGTCGATGGTTCCTAGGTCCCATCCTTTGGCGATGTGTTCATCCACTTGATCAAAAATTTCATGATAGTTATACCATGCAACTAACATTCACGTGTATTAAGGAATTCTTCTGATTGGAGCCAAAGAGAGCCTTCTTCATCTAATTCTGGAAGGATGGTTTGGACCCTGCAATTCTATCCCACCATTTTCTTCAAACAGGAAACATGGAAAACCTGGCGGATTTTTGAAGAAACTAGAAGAGACAATCTGTAGGCTACTAAACCAATACGCTTGATGATCTGGTAGGGCCCATAAAACTTGGTTTCCAAGTTGTGACATCCCTGCGATTTGAGAGATTTTTTTTTGTAAGGTTGGAGCCTAAGAAACACCTGATCACCTTCCCAAAAAACCCTTTCTGAATGATGTTGGTTCGCATGTTGCTTCATGCAATTTTGGGCCATGTGGAGGTTATCCTTCAGATCCTCTAGGGTGTTTGTTCAACCTTGCAACATGGTATCAATATATTGGACCTTTGATGTTCCTGGAAGATAAGTAGTTACGGTAGGTGCTCATTGACCATACAATGTTTCATATGGGGTCATTTTAGTGGTTGTATAATATGAAGTATTGTACCACCATTTGGCCAAGGGAAGTCATTGCACCCACTAGTGTTGTTTTTTTGAAGGAAAAAACTGCAAGCAGGTTTCCAAACATTTGTTGACCACTTCTTTTTGGCCATCAAACTGGAGCTGATAGGAAGTGATCATGTTCAGTTAGGTGCCTTGCAATTTAAGCATCTCTTGCCAAAATGTTCTGGTGAAATTTGGATCACGATCATATACAAATAGAGGTGGGCATGCCATGTAACTTGAAAATATTATGAAGGAAAACATGTGCTACTAGTGTTAGTGTGAAAGTGTGGGGTAATGCACAAAAATGAGGATACATGGAGAGGTGATCCACCACCACCATGATGATAGAATTGTTCCAAGCTTTCGGGAGGCCCACTATAAAGTTCATGGAGATGTTCATTCACATCGAAGCTGGAATGGGTAGGGTTGGAGAGCTCCTAGAGACTTGATGGTTTCACCTTTATTACATTGGCACACCTCACATTCCATGAAAAATGAAGTATATCCTTCTTCATTCCTGCCCATAAAAAGTAATGGTGGGTGCAAGCATAGGTCTTTTGGAATCCTGAGTGACCTGCAATAGTTGATGAGTGCAACTCATTTAAGAGCCTCGACTTGAGTGTTGAAGAGGGAGATAGAACCAGGAGATCCTTATATCGAAGAATATTTTTGTTCCAAGTGTAGCTGATGGGAGGATTAGGGTCCTCCTAAAGGTGTTGAATTAACATTGATATAGTCGGATGTGTTAGCCACTCATGTCAAACTTATTCAATACAATCAGGGACTGGTAAGGAGAAATAAAAGAGGGATTCATCCTCCTTATGTTGTATTGACAATGCATCAGCTACTATATTTTTTTTCCCTTTTTATAAATCATTTAATAATCATACCCCAACATTTTTGTCAGCCACTTGTTTTTTTATGGGAAGGATAATCGTTTCTCCAAAAAGTACTTCAAACTATGATGATATGTTTTGATTTGAAAATGATTTCCCAAGAGATATGGTCATCATGTGTGCATCACATGGATAATGGCCATAATTTATTTTTCATAAGTAGATCTTCCCAAATTGTGGACATTCAACGCTTGGCTAGTAAAGGCCACAGGTCGACCATCTTGTCTTAGCACTACGCCTATACCAGTTCCTGAAGCATATGATTCCACCACAAAGGTTTTGTTGAAGTCAGGAGTTTTTAGGACAGGAGTAGTGCACATGACCTGATTTAAATATGTGAAGGATTTCTCAGCAGCAAGTTTCCAACGAAATGCATTTTTATTAAAAAGTTTAGTCAAGGGCTTAGCAATTTTTTCATAATGGTGTATAAATTTCCTGTAATATCTTGTGAGACCGAGAAAACCCGTTAGGAACTTTAAGGTCACAGTTCACGGCCACTCCTGCATATCTTGTATCTTTTTTGGGTCCACTTTTACCCCATCTCGACCCACAATGTGTCCCAAGTATTCCACTTCTCTGGCTCTAAAGGAACATTTGGTATTTTTGACAAACAATTGGTTGCACTATAGCAATTGAAGTAATTTGTCCACATGGAGAAGGTGCTTATCCCAAGTGCATCTATAAATGAGAATGTAATCAAAGAAAACAAGGACAAACTTTTGAAGGTGAGGTTTCAATATTTTATTCATGAGACTTTGTAAGGTGGATGGGTAATTGCAAAGTCCAAAAGGCAAGACCAAGAATTCATAATGTCCTTCATGAGTTATGAAAGAAGTCTTTAGAATATATGCCTCCTTCATCTAAATTTGGTGATAGTTGAAGTGAAGGTCTAATTTGATGAAGACACATGAACCCTCGAGTTCATACAATAGATAATCAATGACAGGAATGGGAAAATTATCTTTGATGGTCAATTTATTTAGAGCATGAAAATCGGGACACATGTGCCAAGTACCTTCTTTCTTAAGACCATCACCATGGGGGAAAAATATGGGCTGGTACTGGGGTGAATCACCCTCACCTCCAGTAATTCATGTACCATCTTTTCTATTTCATTTTTTTGAGAAAATGGATACCTATAGGGACGTACATTGGGGGGTTGATTTCCCGGAAGGAGAGGGCTACTACAATCATGATCACCCTTGGAGGGAGGTAAGTCAGTGGGAACCTCAAAGACCTTGGGGTACTTGTCCAATATTATTTGTAGGCTAGGAGGAACTACCAAAGAGACCTAATTAGTGACATGGATGGCATGAAATTGAGCAATCACACCATGGTGGCCTTTCTTCAACATATTTTCCATCCTATGAGAGATGATGGTTTTAGGGGAGACCACTTGGAGACATTAGAGGGTTTAGGTGTGAGACTCTTGGGTGAATCTCATATACAATTCTTGATAATCCATTATTATTGGTTCTAGAGTGCTAATCCATTCCATGCCCAATACAATATCACATTCCCACCATGGAAATAGAGAACACATGGGTTTTAAGATGATAATCCCCCATTTGGAGTTTGACATTCTCAAAGTGGCCCCCACACTTCATCATACCCTCATTATCAATGAGGATTTGAAAATTAGAAATAGGGAGGACAAAACAATGGATCTCCTCAACAAGCCTATGGTGGATAAAATTATGGTTGCTACCACTATCAATCAACACCACAATTGGCTTATGTTTGATGTATCCCTTTATATTCAATGTCTATGGGGCTGAAATACTTGAAAGGGAATGAAGTGATATGAGAGGTTCCTCTGGTTCCACAGGGACTGCAACGAGAGCCTTGGCATGAACACTTGGTTGATAATCCTCTAGGTTAGAAGTCTCATCTGATGGTATGTTTGCATAGGAAGATGAAGTTGATGCATCAATCTAGAATAAATTTTGTTCCCTACATTTATGTCTCGGAAAGTACTTTTCATCACAGTAATAACAAAGTCCTTTCTTGTGACGCTCCACCATTTCTGTTGGAGATATATTTTGGAGCTTTAAGGTATGTGTTGGATCTGGGCTAACCCCGAGGCGAGGATGGTTGGGGAATGTATCACTAAGGGGGGATCCTGAAGGATGGTCTTTGCTTCTAGTTCTAATTGTCATGCCTGCAACCAGGTAGTAGGATGATGCATGCTCACATGAGCCCTGATGGCTTCCTTTAAGCCACTAATAAAACATTCAAGGTAAAATTCATCAGATAAGCCCTCAGTTCAGATATCCAATTTTTCAAATGTCGTGATGAAGTATGATACTAATTCCATTTGCAATAGCTTAGTGACCCTTCCCAAAAAATTTGATTCCCTATCAAAATGGGCACAAACTACTTTAGTGAACATGTTCCAAGTGGGTAGTCCTGGATAACATTTCTTATGCCATTGCCACCACTGCCAACATTCTTGATCCAAGTACAAAACCCCTACATGGAGTTTGGTCTCATCATTCTGAATATCATTAAGGGAGAAGTATTATTCCATTTGAGAAACCCACCTTGTTGGGTTGGATCCATCAAATTTATGAATGCCAACTTTGGGCACCTTATTCCAAGAGTGTGGAGAACCCCAAGGGGAGTGAGATGAATGATTAGGCTCATAATGCAAGGCTTGAGGGTAATCTAAATTGGGATCAACATTCTTACCCTTGAATATATGGTGCATGGTTGCATGGAAGTATTCTTGTACTGATGTGCTTATGGAAGCTTGAACTTGTGCATTGATGGAGGACAATTGTTGTTCTAGGCTGAACACCTTAGACTCCCAGTCTTCTTGGCTTTGAGAGTGGGTGGTCGGAATTGGGGTGGATTAGGTAGAATATGAGGGGTTGAGAAGGAAAATATGGTCCACAAAAATGATAGGTACCAGTGTGATTAGGAAAAATATAGGATTTCAATGGGATAGGTCGCAAATAAGGGTGTCCCACAAAGGGTTGGATCCACAAGAAAAAAGGCTTAAAAGTGAAGGGAACCACTGCGATCAGAATGAAGAGAGGAATCCAATGGAATAAGTCAAAAATGAGGGTGCGATTGAGCCCCTGCGGAGTTATACTCCGGCCGAAATACTTTTGTAGTGGAAGAATTCCCAAATTCTCAATAATAAAAAATATTGGCAGGGAGTGTTTCTGCAATGAAAAATTTAGCAGGGGCCAAGTTGCACTGTAATAGATCAATTGTTTCCATCTAAAGGGTTGGGGTTTGCAGGGTATCTACAAGCAAGGGTTTTCCCCGTTCTATAGCTATATTATATACGTGTGGGGTCGAACAGTAGTACTCAACCCAATATCTCAGGGCACCAACTAAGGAGGTTACAAGTTACCCTTATCCATACTACCCGATTACCTAGGTACTAGAGATTATCTTCCCAAGTGTTGTTCTTAGTGACACTATATAAGTCATGTGGTCGATTGATTTATATATGAAGGGATTCAGGATATATGTGGTGTGATTCACTACCATTCAAAGGGGTACCAACATAGGTTACAAGGGTGGCCAACAATGTGTGTTTAAGTACCACTTATAGTTCTTGTGTGTATGATTCCCTTACCGTGGGTTTAAGCATGGAACAATAGATATCTGTAGCTTAAAGACATTGGAATACGTCTCTACCCAGAAAAAAAATTTACTCCACAAGTTTTTCCCATGAAGGAGCTCTGATACCACTTGCAATGTACTAGATAAATTATATTATGCAGAACAAAAATATTTACCAAGAAGTAATGGAACAACAAGATTATAGATAGAACAATACCAGAATAACACCAGAAAGAACACCTTTATTAAAGATAGCAATGTTCACTTGCCTCTTCAAGGGGGAAACCTTCAACAAATAAGATATCTATTACAATAATCGCCAAGACAAAAATATCCAATACCTCCTACTCTTATTTATACTAACTCTGCCTTCTAAGGAAACTTCTAGAGGAAGATATTTCTAAAAGAGGAAGATTCTATTAGGTCTTCTTACATTGACTTATTCTCCTTTATTTAACATGACTTATTAACTAATGTCGACCTTTATTACATAGAAAACATATCCTACTAACTAATGACCCATGAAGAGGGGTTAAGATCGTATCCTAACAGAAGTGCATAAAACTCTACATGCTAACAACTGGGTAGCAAACCAAAGTGGTATGTTGTTGATTTATGACCCCACCTCCCTCAGTGGGTATAATAGGTGCCAAAGATTTCTTGTGGGGCAACATCCTTGGAATTCGGAACCTTTTCAATATCTTCTCCATAAATAGGTAGGCCTATTGCGTGGTGAACGGTTGCTTCATCGACGGGCTACTTTCCTCCCAGCTAGAGGTAGTCTCCATGCACTTGAGTGAGTAATAGGTAGGTTCATAGAGTGATTGAACCAATATTCCCAAAGTGGGGACAGTCTAGAAGGTAGAGGGTGTCGGCCTAACGAAGAGGATGGGCCCATTCTTGGATGAGGGTGAGCGTCCTTCTATATGTACTATGAACATTGCGAGCATAGTGAGAAAATACTAGAGTGGGGAATTATTTAGAGTTGCAGACATCATAATCGATGAACTAGACCTCTTGTATCCATTTGGTTTGGGATCCGGGGAATGTGACAGGAAGTGGTGAGGCCTATTATTTTGGTTGGCGATTGGTGGTACTCTGAGGTGTTCTTTAGCCCTAAGTTCCTCTTGAGGAAGCCATGGAAATGCTAAGCTCGATACAGAACAAAGGTTTTGCATACGGGTGAGGCGGATGAATCTGAATTGCAGTTTGGTTAATTGGGTAGATTAAAGTGAATTTAGGGTATGTCTTATACCAGGAAGAAGGTGGAGACAGATGAAGGAAACAGTAATGAAAAAGGAAAAAAAATTCCCACAGAATACTTCGGAACAACCATAGGCTATATGGGATATGAACATGAGCTAATTCTGATATGTGTGAGTGTACCATATTGCAGTACTTTGGGTTGCATCATGGCCATTTGGTGTTTTTTTGAGCTATCATAATCATCATTTGCGAGTTCGTACGCCAAGGAAGTAGTGAGGGATTAATGGCTCTTAAATAGTTAGTTAACCACCATTGGATCTCAAGTATGGGGGATTCCACCGTAGTTATTGTTGGGACTATCCATGGGAATGTCACCATCTTGATATATGATGGGCCTGAGATGATGGGGCCCAATAAAGGATTAGAAACATTCATATTGTTGCACATCTACTACAGCGGGAGGCGTCGCGTAGGTTTCTTGCACCCCGCCATGTGGTTTCTTTGATTCGACCGAAGAGTGGTCAAAACCATCCCCCGCTGCTTTCCTTATGTGCAATGCATGAGGGGGATTTGGGATTCCAAGGAGATGGCTGGCCTTCGAAACATTTTAGGAGAATCAGGGAGGTATCGAGGACATAAGGGTTGGGGTTGTGTATATCTCCACCATTCTTCTGAAGTACACTTATAGATTCAGGGTCATGCTAGTGAAGTACACCCATAGTACCAGTAGGAGCTACGGTCTTCCACATGATACTCTACAAAGATATGTTCACACCTCCTGTTCAATACCTCAGAAACATTATTCTTCCATCTATCTAAGGAATCTTCACAATTCATATCATATGACTTAACACTCCTCCAACTTAATTCTTAGTCCGGTGGGGTTGATGTAGTCCTCCCTGCACCCCGTGACCTTGTAAATATTTTCAATTGTAAATACCTACACATCCGCTTCGACGGGATCATTATATCTATCACCTTCATATGGATCTAGTCACACGACCACACACAGGGTGTCAGTCTCAAATGACATTTGGCGCTTTTTCAAATTCAACACCGCATTGTTATCAAAATCCTAGTCAATTCCTAGCAATGTAAGGTAGGGATCTAACTCATCCATGATTTCAATGAATTGGAAGTCGAACTTTGTTTTTAATCCTTCTATATTCACCTCAACATGCTCCAGCTGCACGATGGGGTAGATCTTGTACTGGTTGGCTAATCAAAGTTGAATGGGTGATCAGACCAACTTTGGTTTCCCCATCATTTTCTAGGATTTCTTGGGTAAAATGTTCACATCAAATCATAGATCCAACATGACTCCATCCATATCATACCCATTAAGCTCTGTTATTGTATTAAACTCTCGGCCAGTGCACTTTTTCTTGCTAAGTTGGAAGACATCCCTTTCTGGCAATGGATTTGCAATGGTAGTCTCCTCTCCTTGTTCTTTCATGCAATCAGCTAAAAATTGATTCAACTTACTCACAACTTCTATATCTCTTAGAAAACACAAACCATAGTGGAAGAAGGTATTGCCTTTCTCTTCTACTTCTTCCATGCAATCGAAGTCCACAAGGCTTTTGTGCACGCTGCATGTTACAACTCTTCTTGGTGTTGTTCATACACTTCTTGCTCAACACATCACAACATAGTCTATTTGTGTGATTCTTCTATTAATTTTTGGGTGGAGAACTAGATTTCTTCGCGCATGTGAGCTTCATCCAGTGACCTCTGTGTCGCACATTGTAGTTCTTTGTGCACACGTGCTTCATCTAGTGACCTATGTGTTTTTCGTTGTACTTCTTTGTGGATTTGTGCTTCTTCTAGCGACCTTTGCGTAACTCTTTGAACTTCCTCTTAGACCCATGCCTCTTCCAAATACCTCTGCATTATGCATTTTATCTCCTGGGGCATTTTTTCTTCCTCCAAGGCTTGTTGCGCATCATGTAGAAACTACTTATGTTGAGCTGCATCAAAGTTATGAGGGGACTGGGGGGGCTTCCTGATCTTTCCCTCTACTTGGTGACCTGAACCTTCTTCATGGATTAGTACAGAATCGTGAGACATGACCAATCTCACCACAATTGAAACATGTGGGGGGATTATCGCCTCCTCCACCATATCCTCTTCCACAGTTGCATCCATACCCACCTCAAGGTCCTCCTTGATATCCTCCTCTAGCATCACCACTGCACTCACCACCCTTTTGTTCGTCTTGTACCCAGAATGCATCCCAGGTATTATCTTGCATCATTTAGAGGGAGAGGTAGCTACTGATACTATGGCCAACGGACTAACATCATAGAAGGGGGTGTGACTTGTTTCTTGATACTTTTATAAGGTGGCACAACGGGGTGGCACATGGCCCCACTATTGGCATATTTCCCACCATTCCGACTGTCCAAATGGAAATGGACTCGGTGTGCCTATTGGCACATAATTTGGAAGGTTCGGGCACTCGTCTCATTGATTCCCTTCTGAGAGGCATGTAGTGCACCACACAGTTTTATGCACAAATTTATTCTTAGCATGTATTTTTAGGTTGGCCAGCTGCAATTAAACGTACGCCAACCCAGCCGATGCTTTTGCACCTCCAGGTGTGGTTTCCAAGCGCATCGTGATCTCGACTGCCTCGAACTGATCCACCACCTTTTTTTGGGTGAGCAGGACTCGGATATGGGGGAGAAACCCCGCAATGAACCATTCTCTATGTTGTGTGTCCTGGATCTAGAACTTCATCCTATCCAACAATATTTTGAACCTCTAGTCATAATCCCAGATGATCTCTCCTTCTTTTTTCTTGATTTCCTTGATTTCTGTAATGCATCGAGACTTTGACTTCAGCTTCTAAAATTCCCAAAATAGATCTTGTTTGATCTCAACCAAGGACCTCACTTGTCCTACTAGCACAATATCCTTATATTTCATGTACCACATCAGGGCTCGATCCTTGAACATAGTCTCCAGGTTCGTGATCTTAGTCACCTCGTCTGTAACTCTCTTTACCGACCAGATTGATTCATAGGTGAACCAATGTTTCTCGGCATCATCCTTACCCATTCCATGGAACACAAGAAATCTCAACATATTATCTTGATTATCCATCTTGGGATGAAGGTTAGTTCCACTCTTCAGACTGTGATTATCTAGATCCTTCCACACCACTATCGATTGGGGTAACATATTGTTGAATTCACCTTCTCTTTCACTTGTGCCACCACTTCCTTCCTCTTCTTCTCTTTCTTCAACTTCAACCTCTTCAATATATGTTGTGTTTTCTTCTTAATTAAAAAGGTGAAAGGGGGGGTGGAACAAAGGGGGGGGTAAGACCATATTCTACTAAAATTTCTTGTGAGGGGACCCAAATATCCATCTAGTTGTAGCAACGCAAGATAATCCAAAATTATCAGTTAATCTCCCCACCATTAGGGGATTCTCCATCTTTCTTCACATCTAGCACATACAAATTCTATGGATTCTTCTCCTTATTTAATTGTGCGCCACCAAAAAATGCTCATGACTTTGGGACGATACGCACACTGCCACCATGTGATTCATCTCCCAATCCAATATACGCACTTCCACCTTGAGAAGAGTCAGTTTCTCCACTCAACATGCAACTTCTCCATTCACCATTCACCAGGATGCTTAGCATACCGCCACTACACTGACATCCAAATTCTCATCTGATGGGTGCCCCACCATACTGCGTGACAACTTGTATTCTTTTTAGCATGTAACTGTGTGATGCATCCTCTTCCAAGTCCACCAATGCACCACAAATTTACTCCCACTCACCACACATGTGCACTCTTCCTCTTCTCAAGGTTGTGACATACCACAATAGCCAAAGGGTACGGGCTTCATCACCTAGGCCCTCACTACCACTACTGTCACTATTGGTATATTTGATTCCAATCCTTTTCGCAGGCATGTCCTCATTTGTGCTCAACTCTAGAAAAACATCCTCTCCCACACCACTACCTGGTGTGAGCTTCCTCTTCATTCTAGGTCCAACACCTTGTTGTGCACCCTCGGCTAACTCTTTTGTATTCTTCTGCTCAACTTTCTCCCTAATCTCAGCTCTTCTTACGTATCTTTCATCTATTTTTCTCCTTTTCTTGCCTAGGTCCATTCTATTCCTCACATCATCTCAACAACTTCTTGGATCCTCCTCATTGGATCCATAGTCTGGTTCTTTTCCCCCACCTTTTCCAACAACCCTCCCCATCACTAGGGGGTTTACTTAGCCATCCTATTAGGCTCCATACACATCATTCTTTTTCTACAAATAGTATCTTGATCCAAAGGGGGATCTCTTCTAACATCCACTTTCTTGGACCTTCTTCAAACTTTCTTTCAACCTCGTTGAAAGAATCACTATATTATATAGCAAACTCAACAATTTGTCCTTCCTTTACTCGAGAAAACCAGAAATCAATGGCCCAAGTCCACTTTATGTACAATGCCTTTAGACTATCAAGATTGGCTTGATCCCATACTATTGGATCCAATGGTAACACTGTCAAATTATCTTCCTCTTGTATTTTTAACCATTCATGAAACAAACATGGAAATTCTATGAAAAAGAGTTCATGTACATCAAAGTAAAGATATCTACCTTTCAATTCTTTCGCATTCACTTGTAATCCTTTCATCTCTCATAGGAAAAAATCATCCTCCTTCACTTCTATACAGTCTTGAATCTTCTCTTTATATGGATGCCACCACATTTCTCTTTTCCTCCATCAATATCAACAAGACTTCAAGTCTCAAAAACATAACCATTTGTTGGTGTTGAGTGGTGTTGTTGTTTCAGTAAACGCTTGTGTGTTCACTTGCCTTATTAACACTAGGGATTTTCAAACCCAGGGTTCATCCAGAGTATGTCCAACAAAAAACATTAAGCATCGGCATATCAATCCTTGGTCAATGCCAAGGAAGTTCACACCCAAGATGTAGAGAGGATCACATAGACCATAATTTCTTGTTTCGGGGATGGAGGATCAAACATAATTAACAATACTGCAAATGGAATCCATGTAACTTATATATGACAATCTAAAAAGTACTAAGAATTAAAACAATACACAAATAGATGTTACGCATTCATACCAAACACAGGATAGAAACATTTTTCCATAACTTTATTACTAGGCATATTCCATCATATTAGAGATATACATTGTGATGAATAACTGAGTTGAACATCCATAAGACTTCATCTCATTATTATATAAACAGTGGGAATAAAAAATTATGCAGCTTGTGCTAAGATTTAAGATTCATACAAATACAAGACACAAGGGAATTCTCCATACAACAAAGGATTACAATAGGATAATTCATAGCTTTGGGACTGATGCATTCAAAAATTAACCAACCTCCTTTAAGAACCGAGAGATTTATTTTATATCTCTTTTTGTTGGGGAGCGTTGTCCTTCATTGTTCTACTCCACTCACGTTTCTAATCTAATGACCTTGCACACTTCCGATACCTACTATTGGACAACTGAGAGGGGGGGTGAATCAATAGTTATTGTTCTTAAACAATTGTGCCCATTTTAAACTCTTTGCAGGATTCTCAATGACAATCAAAATAATGTAGGGAAGTAAGAAATAGAATATTCAACATCAATCACACACATGAAATACACAGAGACAGGTATTTCATGAAGAATCCCATAAAGGGAAATACCTCTTCTTCTTGTTATGATAAGTAATCTTTATTTTCTATACATTATCATTCTTATGAGCTCCAACTCCTCTTGAGGCTACAACCTCTATTTTACAAGCAACAACTTGTTGAGAGCACCAACTCTCTGATTTCTCTAGCACCCACTAGAAGGAAGCACCAACTGGATGGAAGCACCAACTTCCAGTTACACAGGCACCAACCTGTATAACAGAGAACAATAGTTCTCCCTTGCACCACCCTACCGCCCTAGTTTTTTTGGCTATAACCAGATGGATGCTACAACTCCCTTTGTTCAAGAACCCAATTGAAACTCTAAGGACCACAGTCCTCCCTAGCACCTCCCTACCACCCTGAAATATAAATCTTTGATTTTCATAAATTTATCACAGTGATACAACATTTATCTATGGCTTACCAGTCTCATCATTACTCTGCTACACTTCTTTGTTCTGCCTGCATCAATGTCTCTCTGATCACCTGAATCACTCTCAACAACAACACCCATCTCTTCTCTGTTCTGCGTTTTTATATTCTATGTGCACCAACTACATGCTATGCTCAATACCTTTGCATGCTCTTCACTGCGTCACTTTTTTACCCTACAGGTTGTTCATTGCAGCTCTTCCTCACTCCTGCATAGCTAAAAAACAAAATCACTTCACTTCTTTGTTCTGCATTCTTTTCTCACGTCGATTCATCTCCTAATCATCATGGAAACTCTTCATATTCTCTGGCGGTTATACTCAATCTGTTCACCATGAATGGTCGTTCATCCTGAGATTCTTTTGGCATCATTGGCAGTAAAAGTCTTCGACAATTTTTCAATTTGTTGATTGTCTCTTCATTCCATTGACAGTTACCTCGAGTCTCTTCAACTCCTCTGGGGATCATCCTGAAGCCTCTTCAATTTTTCTGGCAGAAACAATCAGTCGTTTGTGGCAATTTCCCAGAGAACCTCTGCATGCTCATGCCTTTCGCGCCTTTTCCCTTCCCAAGAAAAATTTACAGTGGGCATTAGCTCTTCTAGATAAGCCCCTTCCTTTCACATGACCATGAGTTGTGATCAGTCTCCTATCCAAAATGCGCTTCGTAATCTCAGTTATCTCCAATGTGGAGCCTAGTGATATGCTAGCTCCTCCCTTAATCCTTCAATGATTTTACCTCCATTTGTGACCAGGGGCCAAGCAGGAGGGTGCTTCACGATTTTGTGTATCACGAACTCCAGCTGTGAGTTGCCTTGATTTTCCAAACTCACAAAACTCTGAGGTACCTCCTATCAGAGCAACAATCAAGATCTCTCCCTCTAATCGAAGACTTTGATCAAAATCATGATTTGGCATGTCAGGCATTTGAATTTGTGTCAACTTTGACTCTCCTGACTTTCGATATTCTAAAACCATGATTGACAGATCAATGGTCCACGATCATGTTTGATCCAATGGCCCAAATCATTTCAGGATTTCAAATTTCACAAAGTTGGAGGACTAGTCACCTCCCTTCTTCCGACTTCCAATTTTCCAAAACCACCCTTGACAGATCAATGACCGAGATTTGTCTTCGGCGATTTTCACGTTCTTCCCATCCACAAAACTTCTGAAGTTGTGGATCTTGCACCACTTGTCCTCCTCAAGGATGGACAACCCCAAACCACTTACGGACTTCAGAACTTTGGGCAAGTGTAGTGGTAAAGCTCCTGAAGTAAAACTCTCAGAGTGATGTCACTTGATGATGTGTCATTAACCTTATAGCTACCATGTGTCACTCATATTTTTGATTTGCACGTACCTGAAATTTCGAATCAACTTGACACTTGTCATCGTCTGATTGTGCTATGTGTCCTTACTGATGTATTCTTGCTGACATGGATCCTCATTCACTTTGGGACTTCTGCCTTCAAGACTTCGGGTATTTCGACTTTTCAAGTCGCCAAATATTTCAAAGTGAGAATCCCTGAACAATAACCTCCTCGCAAATTTTACACCTGAACTTAACATTGTTCATCGATCATGTTCTCAGATCGACAGCTCGATCTTTTTGCAATACTGTGTTTATATCTCATCATGTCCTTCCACTTCAAAATGATCTGATGAATTTCAGATACTCTGGCTCTTTGGCTCTCTAGACTTCAGCTTTTTCAAGTCTCAAACTGAAAAATCCTCGAAGTGTTTTGCTCCGGAGTTGAGGATCCTGTGCCACCTGTCAGTATTGAAAATGGACAGTCCCTGCTTACTTTGGGACTTTGACAAGTCCACTCTCCTACGCTCATCAAAAGCTTAAACTTCATGCATTTATCTCTAGATCTAATGAATGTTGATCCTTCACGCTCATATCCAAAGAATGATATATGTTCTCCTCTTCTACGCCTTCCTCCTATCTGGACATTGATCGGACAACCACTGTCGCTCCTCCTCCTGAGCTTATGATTTCATCTAACTTAGAAGTTTTTTTAAGTATTCAAAGGTTTTGGCCTCCAAACCTTCTCCTGCGGGTCTCATCTTCGTTGTTCTTTCTTGCGATCACTACTGTTGTTCTTCTTTGCTTTCCTGTTTTCCATCGTTGTTCTTGACATCAATGACAAGCGCACTCTCCCTGTAAAGATGCCAACACGTACCAGGGTCCACGTAGATTCTCTACATCAGAGGAAATATTAACTTCATGTCCAAATCATCTTTTGGTCTCCCCACGTCTTCATCTGTTGTTGGAAGCAATCATTTCGAGAGATATCCCAATGATTCCTTTCTTGCTTTCGACGGGCATATTCTTCGTTTTCGGTGCAACTGACAAAACTCAGACCGAAGCAACCTTGATTGTCTTTAGACTTGGCATGATGCTTAACAAAACCTAGTCTGATGCATGCACTATGGAATTATTTTACATATCTCCTTAGGCATTCAAAAAACTATTGGATGAGTGCATGCAAATTTTGTTTGTGCATGCGCGCAAAACTAAACCCAAAACTTTGGGTTCCAACAGTTGTATATGGTTGAGCATGTTTGATTATAGTTGACCATGGTTCACTGTGGTTATTTTGACATTGTAACATCAATGGTTATGTCCCATTACAGTATTCCTCAAAGGTTATGTCCACATTGTGATGTTCATAAAAGGTTATGTCACATTACGATATTCCTCAAATGGTTATTGTTGGAAATAATGTTGTCATTGATGTCAAAGACAGAGGGAGATTTTTGGAAATAGTGTTTTCATTGATGTCAAAGGAGACAAAATATCGGAAAAAATGTTTCATAGTGTTGGTGTTGACTTGATGAGTTACTTAATATTTACCCTATGTAAATGAAGGAAAGATGACAGAGGAAGTATCCAAGCTACTAAATCCAAAAAGGAGATCAGGAAGCGTCCATACTACAAATAAAACCAGACAGAGGAAGTTGAGTATGTCCCTACGCATCAATAAGTTTATGGGTACATGGATTTGTGTGAATGAAGGAAAGAGGAACAATATGACCCTAATAAAGAATAAATTTAGGAATGAGATATGACAGGGGGAGACTACTAAAACATAAGAATAAATTGAGGAAGCACTCGAATTGTATAACTAGACCAACAAAAGAAAGATGAGTTTTTGAACTCTCTATAATGGTATGAGGAAGAAGAGATATTCCCATTTCATATTTGAGTAGTGTTGAGCTTGAAAAGAAGGTCCCAGTTGCTCAGGCTGGAGTGAAGGGGGACAATCGATATATCCCATATTCATAAAGAAAAATGACTTAAGTGGGTTTCTAATGAAAAGATGGCTTTAAGTTGTTTGAATAAGAATGGGAAAGTTACAGAACCATGTGAAAAGGATTAATTTTTAGCAGTTAACTCTTGGTCGTTTATCTCCATATATCAGCAATTAAGATCAAAGGATTGGGGCATGATCCCCGGTGAGCGAGCTCATATGCCAAATCAGTGCCATGTGTCCAGAAAGATGAATGCCACATCAGAGGGAGTCCACACCAATGCCATAACAATCATCTCTACATATTTCATGTGTCAGGACACGTACCGATGCCATGTCATCTAGTGTACATGTAGAAAAATTCCACACAAAAGCTACCTCATCTACAACATCAACAAAATGGATCGAAACAATTAGATTTAGATGTATGTATAGAAGAATAAATCTTAATCGTTGATCATCAGAGATATGTTGATGTTTTGGTAGCTGCGGGAGGTATTTTCCTTTTAGACAATTTTTCTTAGAGAATAAGAATATTCCAAGAAGTCAAAGGAAGACCATTGAACAATTGAAGAACACCTTGAAAAATAATAAAGTAGAATAGAAGACCACAGAAGAGAAGTCGGCCTACAGGAAATAATAATAAAGTAGAAATATAATTTCCAGGAAGAAAAGTTAGCCCACAGGAAATCATAATAAAGTAGAAATATAATTTCCAAGAATAAAAGTCAGCCCATAGGAAATAATAATAAAGTAGAAATATAATTTCCAGGAAGAAAAGTCGGCCCACATAAATAATTAAGACCCAGAATAAGAAGTCGACCCAGACAGGCACCTAGATTAGTATAAATACTAATCTGGGTCAGTTCATTTGTACATTTAGGAAATTATCCTTCTGCAGTGTGCACTAGGTAGTTGTTGCAGCTGCAGCTGCAGTTTCGGTATTTCTAGTTGATAGTTCTCTTGGAGCGTGTGCCCCACTTGGGGAAGGATATTCTTGGTGGTTCTTGGCGATTTCTCTTGTGCGCTACCTCTGGAGGAGTTGCACTAAGTTTATGTGGTGTTTCCCAGTTGCTTCGTGCCAGTTGTAGTTACAATTACAGTTGAATTAGCAGTTGCAGTTGCAGATACAATTATTGGTGGTGTCAATTCTAGTGATGCACATATCTTGGTGCTAGCTATGTGGTGTGTTATCTTGGTGCCAGTTCTATGGTGTTGCTCATTTGTCTACCCTCTCTAGGGTTTGAAAAAAAGAACATAAGTACTTTTTATCATGATTATTCATTGTTTGTTTCCTCTTGTGATAAAGAGCTTATTCATGGTTGTATTGGAATATTCTCCCTAAGAAAAGTTGGCTAGGTTTTTCCCCCGGTTTGGGGTTTTCCTAGGATAAATCTTTGTGTCCTCTTGTACTTGTTTATATGTTTCTTGTATATTTCAGTATATGATTATTGAATGTTAAATGAATACAAAAATGTTATGGCAAATCTAATGTTAACGAAACTAATGAAAAACTAACATGGTTTCATAGCAAGTTTCCTTCAGAATAGTCTAACCACTGGAAGGAAGATCGTGATATTTGCCACATTGCTGAAATTTCCCGCTGCATAGTTTTCTTCATCAAGCTCGTTGAGCACTTACTATAAATTTGATTGGGAAAAACTCCACCACTGATAAACTCGCCCTACTCAAGCACACCTATTGCACTTCTCAGATTAACTTTCTGTCAAAATTGATTTTTTAGGGTTTTAGGCTTGTTGACATTCTCATGGACATTGAACCTTCTGATTCAAATTTGTAACTTTTTCTTGTTGATGTAATGTCTCAAATTAGAAGACAAATATGGATGGTGTACTTGTATATAATATGAGGGTGTTTGCAGGAGAAATACACTTGGGAAAAGGACATTTATCCAAGCAGTGACAGTAGCTCCAAATGGATCTTAGATCTAGTGCACTCAGAGGAAGCCCAAGAGTTGGAGGCAGCAATAACGATGTCTCCTACAATATATGACAACTCAAATGGGACATAAGCAGCTAGACTCTAGGTTTTCATATCAGGTTTTATATTCTATAATGCTACAACTTAAGTAAGTGTTGTAACTAGAATAACAGTCTTTAAAGTTTTATTACTACTATTGCTATAAAAAAAATTGTAACACTTGGATATTGTTGGTATTATGATCATTAAGGAAAATCTCATTGTTTAGTATTAATGATGCACTTGTTTACAAGATAAATTGATCTCCTCTAGGAGATTCTTAGTTGTTGACATTGTTCCTGTCAGGTTGTATTGTAAATTCCAT
This sequence comes from Picea sitchensis, assembly GCA_010110895.2. Classification (NCBI taxonomy): domain Eukaryota; kingdom Viridiplantae; phylum Streptophyta; class Pinopsida; order Pinales; family Pinaceae; genus Picea; species Picea sitchensis. The sequence continues at coordinate 172,443 of SNQJ01S0011494.1, read as the reverse complement.
GGAGGTTACCATAGAGGAATGATTGGTCACAACACTAGAAGAGTGTTGTTCTTAATTCTTGTTATTGTATATTTGTTTTGAATCTTGTTCCAAGAAGGTCACAAGTGATAGATCTGAGAAGGAGATACTGTGATGATTGTTCCCGTTCTTGTTTTTTTATTATTATTATAAGAGTATTATTATTTTTTGTTGTTTTCCCTTGTTGTTTCTCTTGTTTTGGGAAGGTCATAGGTGATAACTCTGAGAGGAGATATAGTGACAGTTTTAGGAGGAAACTGTTGGACAACTG
>SNQJ01S0011494.1:136552-159505 GCA_010110895.2 Picea sitchensis | reverse complement strand
GTAAGTGTTCCTCATGTTCTCTTTCATTCTTGGAATAGATGAGGATGTCATCTAGAAAGACTTGTACAAATCGATCTAAGTACTTCCGGAATATATCGTTCATGAGGCTCATGAACACTGCTGGTGCATTGGTCAATCTGAAAGGTACTACGACAAACTTGTAATGTCCAAACCGAGTTCGAAAGGCAGTTTTTTGGATATTGCCTTCCTTAATCCTTAACTAGTGATACCCTGATCGCAAATCAATCTTTGAGAATACCACTGCTCCTTTCATTTGAACGAAGAGGTCATCTATTCGCGGCATTAAGTCCCTGTAATCTATACACAGTCGTAAGGATCCATCCTTCTTATTTACAAAAATTACTGGTGCACCCCAAGGTGAGACACTGGGCCCTATTAGCCCTAAGTCCAGTAACTCTTTCAACTACATTTGCAACTCACAAATTTCTAGTGTTGTCATCCAATATGGAGTTTTGGAAATTGGTTCTGCACCAGGTTTTAGCTCAATAGTAAAATCAAGCTCCCTCTCAGGAGGTAACCCTGGTAACTCATTCGAAAAAACATCCTTAAGTTCTGACAATACCGGGTACTGATCTAATGAGGGTCCCTTCCTTTCATTCACTGCTTCCACTACATACAGTCGACACCCTTGCCGCAAGCATCGTTTAACCTTCATAGTTGAGATAAAGCATAATGACACTTTTCTCCATACACCCTGGATCTCTACTGGCCTTCCTTCGTCATCTACATAGAGAACCCTTTTTGCGAAACAATCTACCAAATATCGATGAGCTTCTAACCAATCCATTCCAATGATTAGGTCGTATGCCCCGAGAGCAGTGACGTATACCTTCAACCTGGTAGTACACACTCCTAGGTTTACTATACAATTATCAACACTAGGTCCTACTGCTTGCTTTTTCCCCGAAGCCATCTCGACTTGTTTAAAGTCATCGTGCTCATAGGTTGCCAACCCACTCTTTTCTAATGCAGAAGGTGAAATGAAACTATCTGTAGCACCAGAATCAAATAAAATCTTAACGTTGATATGATTTAGTGTACCTGATGACTCCACCACCATGGATTGATGTTTGGCCTGGCGATTATTAACTGCTGCGTAAATCTAGTGGCTACTACTTTCTCTTCCCATCGGTGCCTTTCCTTCTCTATGCGCGAACCTTGATTGTAACTCTGGGTAGTCATGCTAGTAATGGGGTCCTCCATACCCCCAACAAGTAACACGAGATTGAACCTGCACATTGTTATGTGACTGTCTCTGAAATGAGTTCCTTCCCCTGGAACCACTGACCCTACTAGCTATTCCTTGATATGGCTTTGGACCTATCTACGTCGTTGGTGATGAACGAGATGCTACACTTGCTTCCATTGAAATCCCTGTGGTCACTATCCTTGGTGTGACTCTGTTACCATATGGAGGTGGCCTTGAGCCCCCTCCTCTGGGAAATGTCCTAGGGGCCTTCCCAACAAATCCAGGACAATGCCGAAATGTCGGTCTTGTACCCCCGATTAAGTTCATGTGTTCCTCCACATAACACGCATTTTCCACAGTTTCCTCTACCGAAGACGGTTTCCAAATCCTCACCATAGCTCTTATATTAGGGTTCAATCCATAGACGAAGTTCTATGCCTGTCGTTGGTCATTATCCATATACGAAACATATTTGACCAATTCCATAAATCTGAACTCATATTCTTCTATAGTTCTGTTTCCCTGTAGTAAGGCATGAAATGCCCCTACCTGTTGTTCCTCGTAGTACGTTGTCAGATATTTCCTTCGGAACCTCTCCTCGAAAAGTTCCCAAGATACTGTGTCTAGGGTAAGATGTAGTTGTCTTTCCAGGTTGCCCCACCAGTTCAAGGCGTTGTCTCTTAACTGAAAAATTGTGATCTTCACCTTTGAGTTGGACACATAATCCCTTAAGGAAAAACACCTTGTCATGCCTTCCAACCATGCTTCTACGCGTTCACTGGCGCGACCCCTGGCAAACTCTGGAAGTTTGATCTTTTTCAATTCTTGAGTGATGTCTTCGGGTGGAGGTCCTCCCCCTGAATCCCTTGACGCTTCTGGATTACCCATTCTAGACGGTGGGGGTTCCACCTTGGTCCCTGCTGGTTGTCGCCCCTTTAAAGTTTCATTTATGGCCTCCAACAAGCGCAGTATGAGAGCTAGTTTGGGTGATAGTGGTGGTGGCACTGGTGGTGTTGGTGGAGCCTGTGACGACGCTCCTCTGCCTTGATTCCCTCTATTCCTAACCATCCTGTATGATTTAACCTGCATCAACCAAATTTGTCAGGGTGAGTTTAAGGACGTTTCAAATTGGTGCTACTTAAACTAGAAGACAGGGTTAGGTGTAAGTTTCTTTTACTTGTCTGTAAACGTACATTACTCTCTTTAGGGGATTGGCTAGGTTAGGGTTAAAGAATCTAAGCTTGATTTCTTCACCTAAGAAAACTATTGACTCCCTTGCCTGGTAGCTACGTTAGCCTTGCGCCATACTCACCAATTCCTCTAGCTTACTTTTCTAGTGTGTAAGCCGCCTCCTTCCCACTTGTCCTAGTCTAAGTCCTTTCAACTTTTCGCTTACAACTAAATTCCCTTCGATGCTTGACTCATGAGCTTTCCTTGGCGCATTGTACATATGCGTTTGAATTGCTTGTCTTGGTGGCTATAGGTGCGAGTCTTTAAGGATTGTAGAGTGGCTTTCAGCATTGGAACTTAGCGCTTGTGCAATGTGGTTATGTATTGCTTCCTGACTTGTGGTCATATGATGTAGTGAGCCTGAGGCTATGCGTTGAAGCTTGGTACTTGTGTGCTGGGATTTGGTTCTTAACTCGGATTTGGAGATTGGGCCTCGGGAACAATACTTTGAATTTTCTTATTAAATTAATCACCCTTATACATTATTAAATTTCTTATTAAATTAAAGACCCATAGCGTGGTGTAGTAGTTGGTGTGAATGTGTGGGGCATTTGGACTACTTGGAGGTCACGAGTTTAACTCTCAGGAATCAAGTAATCTTTTATAAATTTTTCTACTTAAACACTAATTAAGCCTAATTAACTCAATTAAGTTTATATTAGTATAATGAATTCAAATAAGCAAATATTTAAAGGAAAACAAATGTAAAAACAATTATAAAAATGAAATAAATAAATAAATTAATTAAAATAATATTAATATTTTAATTTATGTTTTATAATTATATTTGTTTTAAAAGTTATTAATATATAAATATATACAATATCTATATATATAAAAAAAAACTGTATACACGGATAAAAAAAAAACAATAAAAAAAATAATAAAAAAAACAACTCGAATAACCCTGGGGCATCGTGGGTCCTCGCATGAGTCCCACGTGCCCTATACTCTAAACGCACTTATCTCAATACCCCTAACCCTAATCATCTTGTAGCTTGTTTCATTTGCGATTGCGAACGCACCTTGAGCCTCTCCTACTCTGCAACTGCGGTGGAGTTATGGTGATGGTTGGAGGCTCCTCCCTCGGCGGCTCCACGCTCGGCTCTAAGTGTATGGTCTGAAGCTTGGCTCCTGTATCTCCTCCCCATGGCTTGGTGCATGGCTCCGATGCTTGCGTTGGCTTCTTATGTTGACTTGTGGCTGGGCGCTGGTAGGCTACCCACTCATGCTGGGTCGCTGGCTTGTATATTGGTTTGTGGCTGGGCGTTTTTATCTGTGGAGAGTGGAGGTGGCTGTATGATATATAGGCTGGGTTCTTGTGCAAACTAAAACCCCCCGGTGAGCTCCTCCTCCATGCAGTTTCAACACTTTGTGCATTTGGGCGTTTAGAAATATCTTGTGGATGCATTGGGCAATATAATACCCCCCGGTGAGCTCCTCCTCCATGCGGTTTCGGTGCTCTGTGCGTTTGGGCATTTAGAGATAGCTCATGGATGCGTTGGGCAATATAAAACCCCCCAGTGAGCTCTTCCTCCATGCGGTTTCGGCGTTTAGAGATAGCTCGTGGATGCGTTGGGCAATATAAAACCCCCCGGTGAGCTCCTCCTCCATGCGGTTTCCTGGACTTTTTCAACAGCTGCACTTCCAACACAATGCAGAGGTATTGTTAGTTCCTTCAACTTTTAAAACTAGACCACCAGGAACATCAACATCGAACAAGTGAATTTTGCGATAACTACTTCGAATATTACCCAGGTCATCTAGTAATACATGTGTGTTACAAAGATGCTTTTCGTCTGGGCCTTTCTCTTGGAAACCCCCCAGTGATAGCCATATCCTATATTCCCTTGCAAGTGAACAGTAGCGTTGCATGATAGTTCCATATAAGGTATCTTCTATGCTGAGGCTCTCCCCATCCTTAGAACTGAAAAAAAAAGAGAAGTTCTCTGGCAAGCTGAGAAACTTTACTCCTCCTCCTGCTGCCTCCTACACCAGTCGAGAACAGGTTTGAAAATTGGCATTGAGGTCATTGGTAGAAGTCATATGTGCAACTCCTACTTTCACTCACCCCTCCATGGAGAATTTAGTAGTGTAGAGAGTAGTGCACTGAATATGTCTATGCACACTTCTCGATCCGCCTTGCAAGCTCACACCTCTTGCTATACCTGTGAATGTCGATAATGCCATCTGAAGCATCAATCCAGCGTAAACTTTGTAATATTGTAGTTGAAGTAAGGTTCTATATGATGAACACATCAGAATGCACTTGGGATATCTTAAAGTGCACATAAACGCTAGAATTCAGGCATGGTACAAGCTACTGCAGTCTGAGAGGTTCGTGTTTGGTCCTATTCCTATTATGTAACTTTCGTATAATTTTTTTTTTGTTTACAAGAACTGTTGGGCAGCTATGTAAGCATATAATGTTATTATATTTGAAGCGTAAGTTACAAGGAGAGAATAAATTTCTCACATTTCTGAGCATTTTCTAATTGTTCTGTCTTTTATAGTAAAATAATTAATTCTTGCATTTTTTTTCCTTTTCTGGTTTACAAGAACAATTAGGCAGCTATGTAAGTATGAAGTGTTATTAGGTGTATGTATTAGATGAAACACTATGGCCAGGGGAACTTCTAGATGTAGCTACTGACACAACCCACAGTTGCCTTCTTCCAGATAGCTCTGCCAGCAAGATATTTCTGCATGCGGATATTGCTCCACCATCTAGAGAATTCTATAACTGATATTGGTGTGTAGGGACCAAAAGCAAAGAAAGAAAAAGGAAAAGCAATGGATGAATATATAACCTTCCCTGCTAGTGCTTTTCTCCAGAAAAAAAGCATAAAAAGGCAATGGAAATAAATTCATTTAGTACTTATTTACTAGTTAGATTAGGGTAATCACGTTTTCTGAAATGTTTTCAATGAGATAAGTCCAAAGATGCGTGAAAGACATCATCTTATAAATAGCCTGGTTGCACTTAAATCGACATACATATATATTTTGGTTTTTATTATTTGTTTGTTTATTTGAACTAGTGTCAAAATTCATTCAACACTCGCAATATGTATAATATTATACTATATTCATTTTTATTTTTTTTAAAGTGCATATTGTTTATATATATTTGTATATCTAAAAAAAAAATGTGTGCTTGTCTTGCAGGTTAGGTGGAGGTGGAGGTGGAGCTTGGACTGGATTTATCTAATACAGTTCCATTCTTAAGTTGGGTAGGTGGGTAGGTAGGCCCTTAAGGCTCCAGATTGTGAACTAAGCTCTGATACCATGTGTAAGGTTCTGCTCCACAAAGCCTTATAAAAAAAAAAAAAAAAAAATCTATTTTAAGGAAATGCTATCCTATCATTTCATAACATTCTATTTTAAGGAAATGCTATCCTATCATTTCATAACATTCTATTTTAAGGAAATGCTATCATATCATTTCATAACATCATAACCAACATATATCCATTCAGTTTAATTAAAATTTATGAACATATTCTAATTCACTTATGAACAACAACATAACATTGCAACAAATACATAAAATAAATTACCTCTTCCTGATGCTAACCCCGATCTCTGTTGGCCCAATGTTGAAGTTGAAACTGTGCCAAACACTGCCCAAAACCAAGTTTTCCTCCCTACCAGCTAGGAGCAGCCTGTCTGGCTCCCTAGCTCTAGGATACCGTAAGGATATCCTGGCCCCCGTGCCCAAAACCCCCAGCAACATGATGCCCCTGCAATGGTTCACTAAAAACTCCCCACACTAGAAAAGATATCCCAAATAGAAATCCAATCCCCCTCCAAAATACTTTTCCCCTTCCAAAAGTAATCCCCCTCATTAATATCATATCCCCTTCATTAATATATTATCCCTATATTTAATGTCTTATCCCCTTATTTAATGTCTTATCCCCTTATTTAATGTTTCTTCCCCCCCGTATACGTAAGTCTTTAATAAATTAAATTATTAACCCCTTTAATTCTCTACTCAAATAATTAATGAGTCAATTAATAATTAATTAATCATTGACAGATATGAACAAGTAATTAATAATAATTAATTAGTTAATATTATTAAGAAATAACTATTGTTTAACTAACATATTAGGACAGTCAGATTATCAAATTAATTATAATTAATAATCCTTATACATCTATTTAAGCAGGGTTGTTACAGTTGTTGTCTTCATTGGTAAATAGATTCTTCTTTTGTCTATAGAATTTTATCCTCTCTTCAATCTTAACCAAATTGTACCTTTTGAATCTAGAATATTCTTTTACATTGTTGTTTATATTATTTTCATAAGGAATTTTAGTAGCAAAATGTCCTACTTCTCCACAATTAACGCATTTGAAGGGAAGATTACCTTTGTATTTTCTTGACCCTCTCTTGAGTTTCCTGACAAATTTGGATTATTATTCATCTGATTCATTGTCTGAGCTATCACTTTTTTTGTATTCTTTTGTATTTGTCTTATTTGATGCCTTAATGGTTGATTCTTTCCTTGCTAGATTTTATTTATCCTTTTCTATCCTCATTTCATATGCAATGTTAATTCCATGTAATTGATCCATTATTAGATTGTCTAGGTCCTTCAGTTCTTCAATGGCAGATATCTTGGGATTAAATCTTGAGGGACGTGACCTAAGCACTTTTTGCAGAATAATGGTTTCTTTAACCTCTTCACCCAATCCTCTAATGGTGTTGGCAATATTATCTACTTGAAGAAAGTAGTCTACAATACTCTCTTCCTTTTTCATCGTAAGGGTCTCAAATTTTCCTCTATGGATTTGTAATTTTTCCTTCTTGACTCTGTCGTCTCCTTCATATATTTTTTGTAGCTTGTCCCATATCTTTTTTGCTGAAGCAAAATGCATGACTTTGAAAAACTATGATTCTGGTAGACCACATTGGATTGTACTCATGGATTTAGAATCATAGTAACTGATCTTCTTTTCAACTGAATCTACATGTGGAGTTGCTGGAGCTATGTAACCATTCTGAATTGCATTCCAAACGTCATACCCAAGTTCCTTAAAAAAAATTTCATTCTTATGCTCCAAAATTTATAGTTTTATCCATCGAATACTAAAGCTCTGTTTGTAGAGAAACCTTCATGTTTATCCATGTGTGTTGCGGGGAATCATCTTCTAGTCATTAGAATATTTTGAAGGAACTCACTCTGATACCAATTGTTGGAACACTTACTTATACTGAGAGTGGGGGTGAATCTGTATAATACTACTTTTTATTTTCTCACAAGATTTATCAATCTGTTACTTCACCAACTATAACAGTTAAAGATAAAACCAAAACCATACAATCCATAGTACATAGATATTTAATGTAGAAAACCAAATGGGAGAAAAACACAAAATAATTCTTTTATATAATCATGTAGGTACCAACCTACTGTTACAATGTTTGTAGGCACCAACCTGTAGGAGACACCAATCCCCTTAACTGAGCACTAACTCAACATTATCTATAGGAACCAACCTACAATTACTATATTTGTAGGCAACAACCTGCAGGAGACATTGATACCCTTAGCTGAGCACCAACTTAGAAATATGTAGGCACCAACCTACTAGAAACACCAATCTCCTCAATCTGTCAATAATTTCAAATCTTCTCTTTCCCTCAATCCTTCACTTGTATAAGACTGCTGCTATGTCTCTTTTGTCACAACACATTCCTTTAGTTCATAATATGATTGATTTCATAAGTTCCTTATACCTTGCACCTCCTAGCCACCCTTAGACGATTACATTATTTTCCTTTCATTCTCTGTCATCCTCGGACCTCAAAACCTCAAAGATTCTCTTCACACGATCCACACTCACTGACATTTTTTTTCACACCCTGAGTTGGATTTGAGTATCGCTATTTATACAGAGAATACACCCACGGGTTTTTCCACATATCCAAATAATATTTCTCATGAGGTTGGCTTTAGATCGCTTGGATATTCCTTAAAATTTGGACTATATAAATCCTTCGAAACTGGTCCCAAATTCCTCCTAATTTGCACGCTATCTACTCATTGGACATAGCATAACTCTTTACTCTCAATAGCCATAGGATGTGGTCCATTGAATCGATCATGGTCATTTATCCATTATCTACACATCATACAACAAAATCTCAATACTCAACCACTGTTCGATCCATATTTGGATTTAATATTGACTGTTGATCTGTTTGTTTTCCACCAAAACATGTCATGGAACCACAATGCACAACAACCATCCAATCAGTCCTTGATTTGATCTCGACCATCGATGTTTAAAGTTTTCAACACACAATACCTTTTCAACCTTTTCTCTTCCATTTTCAATATTGAGAGTTCCCTTTCCAACTATCTTTGAGATGCCATTGTCTCCAAAGGTAACACTACCTTGATTCTTCTTCAGGGTGATAAACTTTGTTCTATCTCTTGTCATGTGACTAGAGCACCCACTGTCAATATACCACTTATCCTTATTATTTTTTACATGAAGTGCAACTTGAATGAACAAGGATTTTTCTTTCTTTTGTTCCCTTTGTTCCTAATTTATTTCCATGATTGTTGGGGATTCCTCTTTCCGATTTTATCTGAAATCACTTCTGCAGAATTTTGACATATGGCCAAAATTATTGCAGTTATAACATACGATGTTGTATCTCAACAAAGGGGAAAATTAGTTGTAATTTCTCCTTGAGAATCCATGGGTATCTCTATTGTTGTTTCTCATGTAACCACCTCTTATATTTGTTCTGAAATCTATTCTTTATGACCAAAACCATTGCAAGAATAATAATAGCCAAAGAAATATTTTTGATACATGATTGTGTGATTCCATCTTGATAGGAGAGTCTTCCTTATTTTGTCCTTGTGAGGAAGATGTGTCTTCTATGGAATATATTGTTCTTCCTTCCTATTGTCTTCAACCTTGATATATTGTTTTGAGTATATCAACATAACTCTTGGTTCTTTCTTCACTTTGTTCAACAACACAGGTATTCCAACAGAGGACAAACCCCTTCAATAACCACTCACACAACTAGATCAAAGATCAACACACCAATGTTTTGATGTGGTTAAATCCCTATGGGAAAACATCCATGACCCCAACCAAGGCGATCACTTGAAGGATAGGATTGAAGGATTTAAAATAGTGAAACAATAGGAGAAGGAAGGAGGCATTAGAGCCTATCTGCCCTTAATGACAACTTCCTGAACTCCTAACATAGATCAAAGTTTGGAAAACTTCGCTTCTATAAGAGACTTTGTTAAAATGTCTACAACTTGATCTTTTGTAGGGAAAACAAGCACTTCAATAAATTGATCATGAATGAGCTTTCTGATGAAGTGCATGTGTAGCTCAATATGTTTATTGCACTGATGTTGAACTAGTTCTTTGGCGAGCTTGATGGCACTCTGATTGTAGCACCAAATACTGCTCAGATGTTGCTGCTGGAATCTAAACTCGAAAAGAATCTGTCGAAGCCATAAGGCTTCCTGACTTGCATTTATCGTTGCTTGGTACTCTGCTTTTACTGAAGAAAGTGCAATAGCCTATTGTTTCTTACAGGCCCAAGTGACAGGTCCTGAACCAAGGTTGAAAACATAACCTGTAGTAGACTTCCGATCATCAGGGTCACCGGCCTAATAGGAATCAGTGAAACCAACCAATAAAGGAGTCCCCCCTGAACTATAATGGATCTTGAACTAAATTGTACCATAGACATATAAAAGTATCCGTTTAGCTACTTTCCAATGGATTTCATGGGGTTTTTGCATATACTGAGCAACATGACCAATAACAAAGGAAATATTAGGACGGGTATGGGTCAAGTATAAGAGGATACCAACTAACTGACGGTACAAGGTGGCATAAACTTTAGGATAACTACTGGTGGCAACAAGATTGACTCTAGAATAGATGGGATAAGGGGATAGTTTACAATCATCCATGTGAAAGCGATGAAGAAGGTCACAAGCATACTTAGATTGGGAAAGAAAATTTCCTTCATTGGTTTGCAAAACTTGGAGGCCAAGGAAATAGTGAAAAAAAACTAAGTATGTCATTTCAAATTTCTTCTTAAAGCTAGTTTTCACATGGTTTAAGAGTTTAGAGTAACTACCAGTAAGGATATGGCCATCAACATAAAGGACAAGGATTATGAGATGGATTCCTACTTTCTTGGTATAGACATTAGTATTAGATTGGCATCTAGAGAATCCAATGGTAATAAGAAATTTGTCCATTTTGGCATACCAAGCTCGGGGAGCTTGCTTAAGACCATAAAGAGATTTATTAAGGAGACAAATAAGGTTAGATTCATCCTGGACATAGCCAGTAGGTTGTTCCATGTAGATTTATTATTGCAAATCTCCATGCAAGAAGGCGAATTTAACATCCATATGATGGACCTCCCATTTATGTGAGGCAACCAGGGAAAGAACAAGGTGGATGTAATTCATTTTGGCTACAGAGGCAAAGGTTTCATTATAGTCAATTCCTTCAACTTGGGAAAATCCTTTGGCAACTAACTGATCCTTGTGTCTTTCAACAATTCCATCTGATGCATACTTAGTTCTGTAGACCCATTTAAATATGACAAGTTTTCTTCCTTTTGGAAGAGGTACAATATCCCAAGTATTGTTTTCCATTAAAGAACGATACTCTTCATTCATTGATGTATCCCAATTTGGATGACCTGAAGCTTCTGCAAATATCTCTGGATCATGAGTCTCTGAAACTTGATCCAAAAGAGAAGAGGATCATTGAAACTGTGAACATTTCTGACACTAATATGAGGGATCACCGATAAGATCAAAAATTGCTTCTCGTGTTGAACGGACCCATATAGGAAGCGGTGGAGATGGAGTTGGTGCTGGTTCAGGTTCAAAGGACTCATCTAGAGGAAGGTGAGTAGGAGGAGGTGTATTTTCATCCTCACTGTCATCATTTGAAGAAGAAACCAAAACAGAAGAAGTAACAATCATCGAAGATGGATCACAAGTCAAAGAATGCGCAAACGCCAAATTAGGCTCGCAGGCCAAAGAAGGCACAAATGCCAAATTAGGCTCGCAGGCCAAGATATTTTCATCAAATTTAGCATCTCTTATAATAATTATTTCATTACAATGTGGTTGAAGAAGTCTATAAACTTTGACATCTTCAGAATAACCAACAAATATACACTTCTCACTTTTAGGATTCATTGCTTTCCTTTTCTCATCAGGAATGTGAGCCCATGTTATACTGCCAAATACATGGAAGTGAATTACATCTGGTTTAATTTTAGTCCAAGATTCTTTCGATGTTGTATTTTTAAGAGCCTTTGTGGGAGTGTGATTTACTATGTAATTTCAATAGTTGATGGCTTCCACCCAATACTTTAGACTTAATCCTTTAGATTGGATCATATAATTAGCCATTTCTTTTAATGTGCGGTTCTTTCTCTCAGCACCACCATTCTATTGTGGTGTATATGGAACAATGTGTTGCATTTGGATGCCCTGTGTAGTGCAACAACTTGTAAAATTATTTTTCACATATTCGCCTCCATTATCTTTTCTTAACCTTTGAATTTGATGTCCATATTGCTTTTCTACAAGGGCCTTCTAGGCCAAAAAATTGTAAAAAACTTCACTCTTAAGTTTTAATAAGTAAACCCAAGTACATATGTAAAAGTAATAAATGAAAGTTAAGAAATACTTGCACCCATAAAAAGAAGGAGAAGAAAGTGGACCACACAAATCACTGTGAACAAGGTGAAAAGGGCCCGAGGCGTTCCAAGAGGCACGTTTGTCAAAACTGTCTCGATGATGTTTTTCGAGAACATAACCAACACAAACACCATCTCTGCATGAACTAGGAGGAAGACCAGTCACCATTTGTTGATTACATAGTTTTTGAAATGAGTGATAGTTTAGACGACCAAACCTCTCATGCTAAAGTTTGCTCAAGTCATCGCTATGAGCAACAAAAACTGATGAAAAAGATGATGACCCAAAGTTGTCAAACTTGCACAACCTGGTAATATCATCAACAATTCTAGTTGCAAGAACATGCTTAGGATATTTTAGATCCTTGATTACAACTTGATGAGGTGCAAACTCTATGTTTTTACCTTCACCTGAATGAGTGATTTGATATACTGATAGAAGGTTACAAGAAAGACTTGGAACACATAATACATCATTGAAATGACCATTTTCTACTTGAACTGTTCTGGATCCTTCAACACTAAGAGATCTATCATCACCAACAAATATTTTCTTGGTGTTACATTCATTTAGAGAAGAAAATATGTCTCTATACTTAGCCATATGATAAGATGCTCCAGAATCAACAAGCCACTCATGAGAAGAAGAAGTAGAAGTTGCATTGAAGGAGAAACCAAAAGCAGAAAGTGCATGTCCATGAGAAGAAGAAGAAGAATTAGAATCAATACTAATTTTGTGCTTCTTCATCGTTGCTTCTAAAGCTGCCATCTTCTTGAAACATTTGGACTCATCATGACCATCGTTATCACAAAAGTTGCAATGTCTATCAGTCTTCTTATTTTTATACTTTGTTCCTTTATCATTATTAGGAGCAGAAGCTGGCTGAGTGGGTTTGGGACCCTTATGTTTCTTCTTTTTGTGGTGAGGATGTTGTTTCTTGGGATTCTTGGGTTTATATTTCTGATGGATGACTAAATATTTGTTGGAGGTACCTGTAGTGTTGATCACTCCAAGTTGTAGAAGATTATCTTGATCTCTAATCAAAGCATCACAAAATTTCTCAAGAGAGGGTTTTTTATAAGCTTCCCCTAGAGCCTCTTGCATGGCATAAAAGGTAGATACAAACTCATAATATGCTCTACCTAACTTAGAAAGAATAAGATAGATGCAACAATATTCTTCTATCTTTATCTTACATTCTTCACATAAAGTTCTGAGTGATTTAAACTTAGATAGATAGTCTTCAATGCAAGAAAAATCACTTGGACTTAAAGTCAGTACTTGATTTTCTAGCTATTGTGCTCGAATAATATTGTGTTTACCAAACACAGATTCAATCTTTTCCCAAGCTTCTTTGGGTTTATCAATTGATTGAAGGTGGAACCTTAAATCATGATATATGGACATTCCAATTAATCGACGTTCTTCTTCATTCCTATTATCCCATTTGAATTTCTTATCAGCATTAGTGGGTGTTGTTTCCTTTCCCAAGGTAATCCGATACAAGCCTTTACTTCTTAATAAATCCTCCATATGAGATTTCCATTGGATGTAGTTAGTGTTGGTAAGAAAAATATTACTTGAAGAATACAAATTAAATATGTATATAATATGGATTTAAAAACTAAAAATGATGATCTGGATGGAAAGATCTCGAAAACTTAGGTGGTTAAAAAAAAATGGCACTGAAAATGGACTTCAGATGTGAAAGTTATGCCCTTTTAAAAAATGCATAAACAGTAACCAAATGACCACGTAAATGCATGCACAATAAATAAATCTAAAATAAAATATTAAAGCTACTTATAGTGATTCACTTTTATATTTGAAGTGAAATACACTTTACAATGGAGCATGAACTTTTTCAAAAAAAGTAACAAAAACAGAGACTTGAACTCAAGACCTCTCACTTAATAAGGAAAATTTTAACCAAATGGTCTAGCAAAACATATTGTATTGTTTAGTAAGATGATTGTTGTTGTTTTTGTTGTTGAAGATGACCTTGGAGAGCGTGCTAAAAAAAACTTTTTTCACACAAGAAAACATTTTCGCTTCTCGATGACAACAAGGGTTAGATCTCGGTTAGCTTACCTAGAAAATGCACCTTTTCCTATTTGTTTCTGATTTGCCGAGATCACACAGGGCACGGGGAAAAGAGAATACGTATATCTAAAAGAGTAGCAACCCAGAAACAAATAATATAAAACCAAAATAAAACCAAGATAATACTCTGCAAAAATTTAAAAATGGCGTATTCAGGCTTTATGCCTCCAGATATGGTTGAAATGGCCATATCTTGGGAAAACATAACCTTTTCAAGTGAAACGAAAAGTGTTCCTGACTGAATGAGTGTTTCAGACGCAATGGAACATTCCTCTCAACCCAAAAATGCATGAAAATAACATAAAATGGAGATGAGACAACTCGTCTTCACGATATCGATCTACAACATGAGCGGGTCTTCAAATAGGATCTGATACCATGTTCGACAACGCATGCATTCCAATAGAGGATGAACAAATTTAATAACCACTCAGACAACTAGATCAAAGATCAACAAATTGATGTTTTGACATGGTAAAACCCCTATGGGAAAATGATGCAAGAGCATCGCCAACAAAGCACAAGCGTGGAAGAAAGCTAGGCGCACTAGAGCATATTTTGAAACATTGAGTTTCAAACATAGTGTATTAATGCAATATCTGACAAAGATTTTTGAGTTATGAACAAATTTAATGATTGAAGGTTGAGCCATCGCATAAGATCGATGGGGAAATGTATTTTTTTTTAATTTGAAGGATTGCAGTACAGATCTGGAGCTTTCACTCTTATCTATATAACTCAATATTTATTGTAATAAATGTTAAGTAGTTGGTAGCATTTTATTTCGATAGGATAGCGTAGATTAGTTGGAGGGAAAGGCTCGAAGAGCACCCCTTTTGTATAAAGATTTGTATTGTTTCCAAGTAGAGGTTGTTGAAAAGCTGTTGAATCTAATATGTATATTTCCATTGTAGACAAGAGCTGGAGATATAGAGAAGTAGTGTATGAATGTATGTAAGTTTTAGTTGGATGAATATAGCAGAGGACTATTGTTCCAAATGTGTGTTATTATTGTGTCTATTTGAATGAATGCATGGTAGACTTCTGTTTGTTTTCAATTCTTTGTTAATTCTTGTCTTTGTATCCATGAATGCATTTACATGGTTGAATGTATGAGTCATTGTGAAGAGTGAATAAGTTTCAATTGTTTCTCTTCATTGAGCGAGTGCAAGGAGTGCATAGTGTCTGCAAGGAGTGCGTGACTGATTCTGTTTTGACTTGTAATATTAGAAGAGGTAGCATGAAATTTATGTATGCAAGGGGTGCATAAACATCCACAGGGAGTGAGTGACAAAGTTTTCAGACTCAAAAGCTCGGGAGGAGTAGCGTGGTTTTAATCACAATAAAAGAGAATTTGTTGGAAAGAAGTCTCAAGGAGTGAAACATTATCCACAGAAGAGTCGAGCGTGGAAGAAGACCCGTTGCAAAGTGTGCATAGGTTGAAAATTTGACTAAGTGTCGAAGGAAGTGTTCAGAAGAACAAGAGGAAATCGAAGAAGTAAAGCTCAGGAGGGAGAGCGGCGAGAACTCTTCAAGGAGAGAGGTCCCTGAATTTTCCATAAGAGTCAGTGAACAAGATTCGTTCTGGAGGGAGATGAATGATTCCATACCGTCATATCTGGGAGAACTACACGAAGTATAGCTGAAAGGAGTTTCAACAGTTCAGAGTTTGGGAAGTTTGAAGGCTTGCCAAAGGCAGAATCATGAAGTCAGAAGTTGTGATTCAAACCCATCCATTGAACGCGAGGAGAGCACATGGAAACAGATTAAGGAATTCGAAAATTGGAATCTCGGAGGTTTGGAGAAAAAAACTTCGGGAAAATTCAAAGGAGGAGTTCGGGATATCCTCGAAGCCCGATTCGTGAAGAGATAGACCCATTGTCATAGCCATGATCATTTGAGAAAAGTACCTGTGTGTGTGGATAGATTGGTTTCGGGTGCCCACAGGGACCCAAGGAGTCTCTCTGACTCAGTAATTTGAATGATCCAAGACCGATAGGTCAAGAAACCCTTTGGAGGGAAGCGGGTTTTCACCAAGAAACATCCATGGCCCTAGCCAATGCGACCACTTGGAGCAGTTTATTAATGAAAAAGAAAAAATATTACAGAGATATTTTAAAAGAGAGTTTCTCACAATCGATCATCGAAAAATGACCCTCCATGCTCTTTAAATAGAGATCATGGACCAATTGTTTGTTAATCCACAGATCAATGAACATTAAGATCAAGGAGAATATGAACCATCGAATCACTCTATGTCGGGAACATATAGTGACTGTCAGATTTCCTATCTACAAATGCATACTAATGCATACTAAAGAAACACACTTTTACCTAACGACACATTATACCAAGTAGATCTTAACTAACTCCTAAGTGTCTAAATATTCTAACACACTTCACTGTTCTGAAGAGGTTGAGGCTTGTTCATTATTAGCTTCCTTCTTTTCATTGTAACCAAGACCAATTTTTTCAAATGGTGATGTTTGACAGTTTAGGATTTCATTCAAGGTTGTAGAGATCTTTTCAAATTTATTGTTGGTATGTGATATTTCCAACTCCTATCTTATATAAACTATTTATGGTTCTAGACTGTTGCAAATATCTTCTTTTTCTTTCAACCGGGATCTTAAAACTTGTTCAATTTTGTTTTCCTCTTCTACTCAAGTTTTTAAGTTGATTATGATATTTTCAGTTTCATTAGAACTTTATTTTATACCGAGCATTTCTTTTCTGTACTTTTTTGGCTACTCCTTTATTATCCATTTCTTTTTCCTTAGTTTATCTATTTAATTTAGAGAACATATGATCTCTCCTTCAATATCTACTTCTGCATCAACCTCGAGATTGTGTTCTTCTCCTGAGTCTTCATTTCCATTTTCTAGGACATTAGTTTGCATTTTTAAAACCATAAAGATAATTTCCTCTATTTCACCATCACTATCATCAGATGAGCTATTTTCTTCATTGGTAAATAGATTCTTCTTTTGTCTATGGAAATTTATCCTCTCTTCAGTCTTACCCTTCTTGTACCTTTTGAAGCTATAATATTCTTTTATATTGTTGTTTATATTCTTTGCATAAGGAATTTTAGTAGAAAAATGTCCTACTTCTCCACAATTAACGCATTTGAAGGGAAACTTACGTTTGTATTTTCTTGACCCTCTCTTGAGTTTCCTGAAAAATTTGGATTATTCTTCATCTGATTCATTGTCTAAGATATCACTATTTGTGTATTTGTCTTATTTGATGCCTTAAATGTTGATTCATTCCTTGCTATCTTTTATTTATCCTTTTCTATCTTCATTTCATATGCAGTGATAATTCCACATAATTCATCCATTGTTAGATTGTCTAGGTCCTTCATTTCTTCAATGGAAGATATCTTGTGATTAAATCTTGAGGGAAGTGACCTAAGCACTTTTTACACAATAATTGTTTCTTTAACCTCTTCACCCAATCCTCTGATGGTGTTGACAATATTATCTACTTGAGGAAAGTAGTCTGTAATACTCTCTTCCTCTTTCATTGTAAGGGTCTCAAATTTTCCTCTATGTATTTGTAATTTTTCCTTCTTGACTTTGCCATCTTCTTCATATATTTTTTGTATCTTTTCCCACATCTCTTTTCCTGAATAAAAATGCATGAATTTGAAAAACTATGATTCTGCTAGACCACAATAGATTGTACTCATGGCCTTAGAATCATAGTAAATGAGCTTCTTTTCAACTGAATCTACATGTGGATTTGTTGGATCCGTGTAACCATTCTCAAATGCATTCTAGATGTCATACTTAAGTTCCTTCAACAAACATTTCATTCTTATGCTCCAAAATGCATAGTTTGATCCATCGAATACTAGAGCTTTGTTTGTGGATAAACCTTCATGTTTATCCATGTGTGTTGTGGGGACTCATCTTCCATTCATTAGACTATTTTGAAGGAACTTGCTCTGATACCAATTGTTGGAACACTTACTTATACTGAGAGTGGGGGTGAATCAGTATAAGACTACTTTTTATTTTCTCACAAGATTTATCAATGTGTTACTTCACCAACTATAACAGTTAAAGATAAAACCAAAACCATACAATCCACAATACATAGATATTTAATGTGGAAAACCAAATGAGAGAAAACCATAAAATAATTCTTTTATATAATCATGTAGGTACCAACCTATTGTTACAATGTTTGCAGGCACCAACCTGCAGGAGACACCAATCCCCTTAGTTGAGCACTAACTCAACACTCTTTATAGGAACCAACCTATAGTTGCTATATTTTTAGGCACAAACCTACGAGAAACACTGATACCCTTAGCTGAGCACCAACTTAGTAATATGTAGTCACCAACCTACTACAAACACCAATCTCCTCAATCTATCAATAACATTAAATCTTATCTTTCCCTCAAGCCTCCACTTCCATAACACTATTGCTATGTCTCTTTTGTCACAACACATTCCTTTAGTTCATCATATGCTTGATTTCAGAAGTTACTTATACCCTGCACCTCTTATACACCGTTATATGATTACATTATCTTCCTTTCATTCTCTAGCATCCTCGTACCTCGGAACCTCAGAGCTTCTCTTCACACGATCCACATTCACTCACCTTTTTTTTTCACACCCTGACTTGGATTTGAGTATCGTTATTTATATAGAGAATACACCCAATGGTTTGTCCACATATCTAAACAATATTTCTCATGAGGTTGGATCTAGATCACTTAGATCTTCCTTAAAATTTGGACTATATAAATCCTTCGAAACTGGTCCCAAATTCCTCCTAATTCTCAACTATCTACTGATTGGACATAGCTTAAATATTGATGCTCATTAGCCATAGGATGTGTTCTATTGAATCGATCATGGTCATTGATCCATTATCTACACATCATACAACACAACCTCAGCACTCAACCACTTTTCCATCTTTGGATTTAATATTGACAGTTGATCTATTTGTTTTCCACTAAAACACGCCATGCAACCACAATGCACAACAACCTTCTGATCAGTCCTCGATTTGATCTTGACCATCGATATTTTCTCATTCTCTATCTAATACAACATGCAACTGACCTAATTTCTCAGCACTCGTTGGATTTGGTTCATGATCAATTATCATTCATTCATATCTTCTTAGCATATCGGGACCATCGGGTCTTGGAACACACATCATATCACTCAATACTCAACATTCCTCAAATATTCCTTTAAATTAAATGTCCATCATTGATTTTCTATCACTTCCACCAAAACACTCGACACGAACCTGACTCTCAACAATTGTCCGATCTAGGCTCTGATTAAATATTATTCATCAATTTGTTAGCTTGATGGTTTCACTGCAAGTCTAAGGCATATCATTTCTTCATTTCAAACTTCTGAGGCCTCCATAATACACAATCGCATTATTCCACACTTATTTTTAACCCATACTTATAAACTTTTCCAATCATTTCAGCGTGGGTATAAGGAATTTACATTCAGACTTCCTCAGCCTCCAAAACACACCTTCACATTTCTCCGCACTTATTTTTCACCCATACTTATACAATTTGTCATAATTCATCATTTTCTACAACAACTCCATCCACCCGATTCATTCTTGATACTTAGTCATGTTTCAGTATCTCACCATGGGTCATGGGTGTAGATTCACTTGTCTATGACTGCGATCTCGTTCATCCAATTGATTCCTCATACTTAGACAATTTCACATAATTCACTGCACTCCACGATACATCTTCATTCCACCGATTCCTCATACTTAGAAAATTTCTTATAATTCACCGCACTTCACGAGACATCTATGTTTGACCCATTCATTCTTGATACTTAGTCTATTTTCGAAATCCTACTGCGAGTTCTTTCACATTTCATTATTTCTTCACATACTCCTGATTCTCCATCGCTATGAAAAAATCCACGCTTGTCTTGATACTTAATCGATCTTTTGAAATCTCACCATGGGTCGTGGTCCTTTGATCTTATCTGTTGATCTTGATAGATTTTCATTAGTTTCATTAAAATTAGATTTACCATAGCATTTTTATATTCTTTTAAAATTAGATAATCATATACTAAAATATATAAGCAGTAGATAAAAAAGTACAAAAGGACACAAAGATTTACAGTGGGAAAATCCCAAACTCAGGGAAAACCCCTACCAACTTTTCTTAGAGAGAATATTCCATTACAACCATGAACAAGTTCTTTATCACAAGAGCAAACCAACAATCAATAATCGTGATAAAAAATACTTATCTTCTTCTTGTCAAAACCTAATGAGGGTAGATAAATTAACAACACCATAGAAGTGGCACCGAGATAACACCTCTCAGAGATGGCACCAAGATAGTCTCATCACTATAACTGGCACCATTGGTAACTGTATCTGCAACTGCAACTGTTATTGTAGTTGTAACTACAACTGTAAATGGCATGAAGCAACTGGGTAGCACTATGAAAACTTAGTGTAACTCCTCCAGAGGTAGCACATAAGATAAATAACCAAGAACCATGGAGAATATCCTTCCCCAAGTGGTGCACACTCTCCAAGAGAAATAGAAACAAAAAATACTGAAACTGCAACTGTAGCTACAACTGCAACTACCTAATGTGTACTAGAGAAGGAGAACTGCCTGAATGTACAAATGAACTAAACTAGATTAGTAATTATACTAATCTAGGCACCTATATGGGCCAACTTCTTATTCTGGTTATTTATTATTTCTGTGGGCCGACTTTTCTTCCTAGAAATTATATTTCCACTTTATTATTATTTCTTGTGGGCCGAATTTTCTTCTGTGGTATTCTATTTTACTTTATTATTTTCTGGGGTGTTCTTCAATTGTTCAATGGTCTTCCTTTGACCTCTTGGAATCTTCTTATTCTCTAAGAAAAGTTGTCTAGGAGTAAAATACCTCCCACATCTCTACCAAAACATCAACACTCCCTCTTAGCTAGGGAGGTATCTTTCCATGATGTCTTCATCCAATAGTCCATTGACTACTCTGCAATCAACTAGTAGAACATAACTACTACAATGCGATCAGTAGCTCGAATAATCTGTCACCGTCTCTGCAATAAAGTAGCACACAACTACTTCAATGCGAACTGATAGTCTCCATGGAAATCAACTAGTAACACACAACTACTACAATGCCATCCAGTAGAACATGAATGTGTCGATCCATAGTAGTACAAAACTACTTTCTAGTGGTACAAAACCACTCCTAGTAGCACACAACTACTGCCATGCTCTCCAAAAATCAACTAGCAACACAAAGATGACACCATGCTGTCACAACTACATAGCAATCAACTAGTAGTTCTGTAACCATGTCAAGCATTCGGGGTCTCATCATCATATGTAGTCTCTCTCTAGTTGGAAAAACATCATCGTCCTTTCAGACCTTATTCCATGACAAGAATTTTTTCTAGCTCACACAGAACTAGGAATATAGCTCCCTCATAGAACTAGGCAACCATCCAGATCACACAGAATTTGGGCATCCATCTCACACAGAATCTAGAAAACTAGCCAACTCACACAGAATCTGGAAACTAGCCTGGAAGCTAGCCCTTTTGGTTGTCACACCAGGGATCTGGTCCACATTGACCAATAATATAACCATAAGGATTAGAAGATATGGTGTGCACACACTAGTCATCTATCCCAGGTATAGGAAACACCTCCAACCATATTCATGGTTGGCCCTCCAGATTGAAAAGTTGGGAAACCGCTAGCCCCGAAGGCTCGACACATTGTTGACCCTGTGCAAGGTCATGTTGAATGGTGGCACATTTAGTAACATTACCATGAATAACTACCTTCTTTTTCCACACTTTGCATACTAATGCCCCTGGAATCGCATCTGTAACTCATCACTCCCTCTTACTAGGCAAGTCCTTCTGGACCATGCCAAGCTTTTCCATGAAGTACTCAAACTTCACCTTTGATAGAGGCTTGGTCAACACATATTCTACCTACTCGTCTATAGAAACATACTAGAGCTTCACTGCTCCCTTTTGTACCATGTATTGGATATAATGATATTTGATCTCTATATGCTTTGACTTGTCATGAAACACTAGGCTCTCAGACAACCTTATACAGAAATAGATACAAGTCACCTCCAACTCGAGATCAAACAACCCTGCAAGAAAATTCTAAAGCCACACAACATCACTACTAGTTGAACATGATGCTATATGTTCTGCCTCAGCCATACTAATTGCCACACTAGTCTGCTTCCTGTTGAGCTAGGAGATCATATATGATCCCAAACTAAAGAAACATCCTAATGTACTCATCCGATCTGCAACACTACTGGTCCAATATGAATTAGCATAGAATTGCAGTATTATATCACGATCCAAAACATATCCGAGTACATATTCAACTGTACCTTTCATGTACCTCAATACGTGTTTTTCCACCATCAAGTGAGCATGTCTCGGTTCAACCATATACTGACCCAATGTGTTCACTGCAAAACATGCATCTGGACTTGTGTTCGTCAAATACATCAATGAACCAATCATTGTCTATACATGTTGGAATCTACTATCTTTGAAGATGTATAACTCAATAATTTCATATTCATCACCATCAGTGTAGACATGGATTTACAATCCATCATTCTGAATCTTTGCAGGATCT
>SNQJ01S0011494.1:120005-136502 GCA_010110895.2 Picea sitchensis | reverse complement strand
TCTTCAATGCAAGAAAAATCACTTGGACTTAAAGTTAGTACTTGATTTTCTAGCTGTTGTGCTCGAATAATATTGTGTTTACCAAACACATATTCAATCTTTTCCCAAACTTCTTTGGGTTTATCAATTGATTGAAGGTGGAACCTTAAATCATGAGATATGGGCATTCCAATTAATCCACGTTCTTCTTCATTCCTATTATCCCATTTGAATTTCTTATCAGCATTAGTGGGTGTTGTTTCCTTTCCCAAGGTAATCTGGTACAAGCCTTTACTTCTTTATAAATCCTCCATATGAGATTTCCATTGGATGTAGTTAGTGTTGGTAAGAAAAAAATTACTTGAAGAATACATATTAAATATGTATATAATATGGATTTAAAAACTAAAAATAATGATCTGGATGGAAATATCTCGAAAACTTAGGTGGTTAAAAAAAAATGGCACTGAAAATGGACTTCGGATGTGAAAGTTGTGCCCTTTTAAAAAATGCATAAACAGTAACCAAATGATCACGTAAATGCATGCACAATAAATAAATCTAAAATAAAATATTAAAGCTACTTATAGTGATTCACTTTTATATTTGAAGTGAAATACACTTTACAATGGAGCATGAACTTTTTCAAAAAAAGTAACAAAAGCAGAGACTTGAACTCAAGACCTCTCACTTAATAAGGAAAATTTTAACCAAATGGTCTAGCAGAACATATAATTGTATTGTTTAGTAAGATGATTGTTGTTGTTTTTGTTGTTGAATATGACCTTGGAGAGCATGCTAAAAAAAACTTTTTTCACACAAGAAAACATTTTCGCTTCTTGATGACAACAAGGGTTAGATCTCGGTTAGCTTACCTAGAAAATGCACATTTTCCTATTTGTTTCTGATTTGACGAGATCACACAGGGCGTGGGGAAAAGAGAATACGTAGATCTAAAAGAGTATCAACCCAGAAACAAATAATATAAAACCAAAATAAAACCAAGATAATACTCTGCAAAAATTTAAAAATGGTGTATTCATGCTTTATACCTCCAGATATGGTTGAAATGGCCATATCTTGGGAAAACATAACCTTTTTGAGTGAAACGAAAAGTGTTCCTGGCTGAACGAGTGTTTCAGACACAATGAAACATTCCTCTCAGCCCAAAAATGCATGAAAATAACATAAAATGGAGATGAGACAACTCGTCTTCACGATATCGATCTACAACATGAGCAGGTCTTCAAATAGGCTCTGATACCATGTTCGACAACGCATGTATTCCAATAGAGGATGAACAACTTTAATAACCACTCAGACAACTAGATCAAAGATCAACAAACTGATGTTTTGACATGGTAAAACCCCTACGGGGAAATGATGCAAGAGCATCGCCAACAAAGCAAAAGCGTGGAAGACAACTGGGCACACTAGAGGATATTTTGAAACATTTAGTTTCAAACATAGTGTATTAATGCAATATCTGACAAATATTTTTGAGTTATGAACAAATTTAATGATTGAAGGTTTAGCCATCGCGTAAGATTGATGGGGAAATGTATTTTGTTTTTTAATTTGAAGGATTGCAGTATAGATCTGGAGCTTTCACCCTTATCTATATAACTCAATATTTATTGTAATAAATGTTAAGTAGTTGGTAGAATTTTATTTCGATAGGATAGCGTAGATTAGTTGGAGGGAAAGGCTCGAAGAGCACCCCTTTTGTATAAAGATTTGTATTGTTTCCAAGTAGAGGTTGTTGAAAGGCTGTTGAATCTAATGTGTAGATTTCCATTGTAGCCAAGAGCTGGAGATATAGAGAAGTAGTGTATGAATGTATGTAAGTTTTAGTTGGATGAATATAGCAGAGGACTATTGTTCCAAATGTGTGTTATTATTGTGTCTATTTGAATGAATGCATGGTAGACTTCTGTTTATTTTCAATTCGCTGTTAATTCTTGTCTTTGTATCCATGAATGCATTTACATGGTTGAATATATGAGTCATTGTGAAGAGTGAATAAGTTTCAATTGTTTCTCTTCATTGAGCGAGTGCAAGGAGTGCATAGTGTCTGCAAGGAGTGCGTGACCAAGTTTGTTTCGACTCGTAATATCAGAAGAGGTAGCATGAAATTTATGTATGCAAGGGGTGCATAAACATCCACAGGCAGTGCGCGACAAAGTTTTCAGACTCGAAAGATCAGGAGGAATAGCGTGGTTTTAATCACAAGAAAAGAGAATTTGTTGGAAAGAAGTCGTAAGGAGTGAAACATTATCCACAGAAGAGTCAAGCGTGGAAGAAGATTTGTTGCAAAGTGTGCATAGGTTGAAAATTTGACTAAGTGTCGAAGGAAGTGTTCAGAAGAACAAGAGGGAATTGAAGAAGCAAAGCTCAGGAGGGAGAGCGGTGAGAACTCTTCAAGGAGAGAGGTCTCTGAATTTTACATAAGAGTCAGTGAACAAGATTTGTTCTGGAGGGAGATGAATGATTCCATACCGTCATATTTGGGAGAACTACGCGAAGTATAGCTGAAAGGAGTTTCGATAGTTCGGAGTTTGGGAAGTTTGAAGGCTTTCCAAAGGCAGAATCACGAAGTCAGAAGTTGTGATTCAAACCCATCCGTTGAACACGAGGAGAGCATGTGGATATAGATTAAGGAATTTGGAAATTGGAATCCCGAAGGTTCAGAGAAAAAAACTTCGGGAAAATTCGAAGGAGGAGTTCGAGATATCCTCGAAGCCCGATTCGCGAAGAGATAGACCCACTGTCATAGCCGTGGTCATTTGAGAAAAGTACTTGTGTGTGTGGATAGATTGGTTTCGGGTGCCCACAGGGACCGAAGGAGTCTCTCCGACTCAACAATTTGAACGATCCAAGACCGATAGGTTGAGAAACCCTTTGGAGGGAAGTGGGTTTTCACCAGGAAACATCCATGGCCCCAGCCAATGCGACCACTTGGAGCAGTTTATTAATGCAAAAGAAAAAATATTACAGAGATATTTTAAAAGAGAGTTTCTCACAATCGATCATCGACAAATGACCTTCCATTCTCTTTAAATAGAGATCATGGACCAATTGTTTGTTAATCCATAGATCAATTAACATTAAGATCGAGGAGAATATGAACCATCAGATCACTCTATGTCGGGAACATATAGTGACTGTCATATTTCCTATCTATAAATGCATACTAATGGATACTAAAGAAACACACTTTTACCTAACGACACATTAGACCAAGTAGATCTTAACTAACTCCTAAGTGTCTAAATATTCTAACACGCTTCACTATTTTGAAGAGGTTGAGGCTTGTTCATTATTAGCTTCCTTCTTTTCATTGTAACCAAGACCAATTTTTTCAAATGGTGATGTTTGACAGTTTAGGATTTCATTCAAGGTTGTAGAGATCTTTTCAAATTTCTTGTTGGTATGTTATATTTCCAACTCCTTTCTTATATAAACTGTTTATGGTTCTAGACTGTTGCAAATATCTTCTTTTTCTTTCAACTGGGATCTTAAAACTTGTTCAATTTTTTTTTCCTCTTCTACTTGAGTTTTTAAGTTGATGATGATATTTTCATTTTCATTAGAACTTTATTTTATACTGAGCATTTCTTTTCTGTACTTCTTTGGCTGATCCTTTAGTATCCATTTCTTTTATGTACTTCTTTGGCTACTCCTTTAGTATCCATTTCTTTTTCCTTAGTTTATCTATTTAATTTAGAGAACATATGATCTCTCCTTCAATATCTAATTCTGCATCAACCTCGCGATTGTGTTCTTCTGCTGAGTCTTCGTTTCCATTTTCTAGGACATTAGTTTACGTTTTTAAAACCATAAAGATAATTTCCTCTATTTCACCGTCACTATCATCAGATGAGCTGTTTTCTTCATTGGTAAATAGATTCTTCTTTTGTCTATGGAAATTTCTCCTCTCTTCAGTCTTACCCTTCTTGTACCTTTTGAATCTATAATATTCTTTTATATTGTTGTTTATATTCTTTGCATAAGGAATTTTAGTAGAAAAATTTCCTACTTCTCCACAATTAATGCATTTGAAGGGAAACTTACCTTTGTATTTTCTTGACCCTCTCTTGAGTTTCCTGAAAAATTTGGATTATTCTTCATCTGATTCGTTGTCTGAGATATCACTTTTTGTGTATTTGTCTTATTTGATGCCTTAAATGTTGATTCATTCCTTGCTATATTTTATTTATCCTTAACTATCTTCATTTCATATGCAGTGATAATACCACGTAATTCATCCATTGTTAGATTGTCTAGGTCCTTCATTTCTTCAATGAAAGATATCTTGTGATTAAATCTTGAGGGAAGTGACCTAAGCACTTTTTACGCAATAATTGTTTCTTTAACCTCTTCACCCAATCCTCTGATGGTGTTGACAATATTATCTACTTGAGGAAAGTAGTCTTCAATACTCTCTTCCTCTTTCATCGTAAGGGTCTCAAATTTTCCTCTATGTATTTGCAATTTTTCCTTCTTGACTTTGCCATCTTCTTCATATATTTTCTGTATCTTTTCCCACATCTCTTTTTCTGAATAAAAATGCATGAATTTGAAAAACTATGATTCTGCTAGACCACAATAGATTGTACTCGTGGCCTTAGAATCATAGTAAATGAGATTCTTTTCAATTGAATCTACATGTGGAGTTGTTGGATCCGTGTAACCATTCTCAAATGCATTCTAGATGTCATACTTAAGTTCCTTCAACAAACATTTCATTCTTATGCTCCAAAATGCATAGTTTGATCCATCAAATACTAGAGCTCTGTTTGTGGATAAACCTTCATGTTTATCCATGTGTGTTGTGGGGACTCATCTTCCATTCATTAGACTATTTTGAAGGAACTTGCTCTGATACCAATTGTTGGAACACTTACTTATACTAAGAGTGGGGGTGAATCAATATAAGACTACTTTTTTATTTTCTCACAAGATTTATCAATGTGTTATTTCACCAACTATAACAGTTAAAGATAAAACCAAAACCATACAATCCACAGTACACAGATATTTAATGTGGAAAACCAAATGAGAGAAAACCATAAAATAATTCTTTTATATAATCATGTAGGTACCAACCTACTGTTACAATGTTTGCAGGAACCAACCTGTAGGAGACACCAATCCCCTTAGTTGAGCACTAACTCAACATTGTTTATAGGAACCAACCTATAGTTGTTATATTTTTAGGCACAAACCTGTGAGAGACACTGATACCCTTAGCTGAGCAACAACTTAGTAATATATAGTCACCAACCTACTAGAAACACTAATCTCCTCAATCTATCAATAATTTTAAATCTTCTCTTTCCCTCAAGCCTTCACTTGCATAACATTGCTGCTATGTCTCTTTTGTCACAACACATTCCTTTAGTTCATAATATGCTTGATTTCAGAAGTTCCTTATACCTTGCACCTCTTATACACCGTTAGTTGATTACATTATCTTCCTTTCATTCTCTAGCATCCTCGTACCTCGGAAACTTAGAGCTTCTCTTCACACGATCCACATTCACTCACCTTTTTTTTTTCACACCCTGACTTGGATTTGAGTATCGTTATTTATACATAGAATACACCCAATGGTTTTTCCATATATCCAAACAATATTTCTCATGAGGTTGGATCTAGATCATTTAGATATTCCTTAAAATTTGGACTATATAAATCCTTCGAAACTGGTCCCAAATTCCTTCTAATTTGCAACTATCTACTTATTGGACATAGCTTAAATCTTGATGCTCATTAGCCATAGGATGTGTTCTATTGAATCAATCTTGGTCATTGATCCATTATCTACACATCATACAACACAACCTCAACACTCAACCACTATTCTATCTTTGGATTTAATATTGACAGTTGATCTATTTGTTTTCCACTAAAACACGCCATGCAACCACAATGCACAACAACCTTCTGATCAGTTCTTGATTTGATCTCGACCATCGATATTTTCTCATTCTCTATCTAATACAACATGCAACTGACCTAATTTTTCAGCACCCGTTGGATTTGGTTCCTGATCAATTATCATTCATTGATATCTTCTTAGCATATCGGGACCATTGGGTCTTGGAACACACATCATATCACTCAATACTCAACATTCATCAAATATTCCTTTAAATTAAATGTCCATCGTTGATTTTCTATCACTGCCACCAAAACACTCGACACGAACCTGACTCTCAACAATTGTTCGATCTAGGCTCTGATTAAATATTATTCGTCAATTTGTTAGCTTGATGGTTTCACTGCAAGTCTAAGGCATATCATTTCTTCATTTCAAACTTCTGAGGCCTCCATAATACACAATCGCATTCTGCCGCACTTATTTTTAACCCATACTTAGAAACTTTTCCAATCATTTCAGCGTGGGTATAAGGAATTTACATTCAGACTTCCTCGGCCTCTAGAACACACCTTCACATTTCTCTGCACTTATTTTCCACCCATACTTATACAATTTGTCATAATTCATCATTTTATACAACAACTCCATCCACCTGATTCATTGTTGATACTTAGTCATGTTTCAGTATCTCACCACGGGTCGCGGGTGTAGATTCACTTGTCTATGACTGTGATCTCGTTCGTTCAATTGATTCCTTATACTTAGACAATTTCACATAATTCACCACACTCCATTATACATCTTCATCCGATCGATTCCTCATACTTAGAAAATTTCTTATAATTCACCGCACTTCGCGAGACATCTATGTCTGGCCCATTCATTCTTGATACTTAGTCTATTTTCAAAATCCTACCGCGAGTTCTTTCACATTTCATTATTTCTTCACATACTCCTGATTCTCCATCGCTATGAAAAAATCCACGCTTGTCTTGATACTTAGTCAACTTTTTGAAATCTCACAATGGGTCGTGGTCCTTTGATCTTATCTGTTGATCTTGTTATATTTTCATTAGTTTCGTTAAAATTAGATTTACCATAGCATTTTTATATTCTTTTAAAATTATATAATCATATACTAAAATACGTAAGCAGTAGATAAAAAAGTACAAAAGGACACAAATATTTACAGTGGGAAAATCCCAAACTCAGGGAAAACCCCAACCAACTTTTCTTAGAGAGAATATTCCAATACAACCATGAACAAGCTCTTTATCACAAGAGAAAACCAACAATGAAGAATCGTGATAAAAAATACTTATCTTCTTCTTGTCAAAACCTAATGAGGGTAGATAAATTAACAACACCATAGAAGTGGCACTGAGATAACACCTCTCAGAGATGGCACCAAGATAGGCTCATCACTATAACTGGCACCACTGGTAACTGTATCTGCAACTACAACTGTTATTGTAGTTGTAACTACAACTGTAAATGGCATGAAGCAACTGGGTAGCACTACAGAAACTTAGCGTAACTCCTCCAGAGGTAGCACATAAGATAAATCACCAAGAACCACAGAGAATATCCTTCCCCAAGTGGGGCACACTCTCCAAGAGAACTAGAAACCAAAAATACTAAAACTGCAACTGCCTAATGTGTACTGCAGAAGGAGAACTGCCTGAATGTACAAATGAACTGAACTATATTAGTAATTATACTAATCTAGGAACCTATATGGGCCGACTTCTTATTCTGGTTATTTATTATTTCTGTGGGCCGACTTTTCTTCCTAGAAATTATATTTCCACTTTATTATTATTTCCCATGGGCCGAATTTGCTTATGTGGTCTTATATTTTACTTTATTCTTTTCTGGGGTGTTTTTCAACTATTCAATGGTCTTCCTTTGACTTCTTGGAATCTTCTTATTCTCTAAGAAAATTTTTCTAGGAGTAAAATACCTCCCACATCTCTACCAAAACATCAACACTCCCTCTTATCTAGGGAGGTATCTTTCCATGATGTCTTCATCCAATAGTCCATTGACTACTCTGCAATCAACTAGTAGAACACAACTACTACAATGCCATCAGTAGCTCGAATAATCTTTCACGGTCTCTGCAATAAAGTAGCACACAACTACTTCAATGTGAACTGATAGTCTCCATGGAAATCAACTAGTAACACAAAACTACTACAATGCCATCCAGTAGAACATGAATGTG
The DNA here is from genome assembly GCA_010110895.2 of Picea sitchensis. Lineage (NCBI taxonomy): Eukaryota > Viridiplantae > Streptophyta > Pinopsida > Pinales > Pinaceae > Picea > Picea sitchensis. Next base: position 128,409 of record SNQJ01S0011494.1, on the reverse strand, counting down.
TCGATCCATAGTAGTACAAAACTTCTTTCTAGTGGTACAAAACCACTCCTAGTAGCACACAACTACTACCATGCTCTCCAAAAATCAACTAGAAACACAAAGATGACACCATGTTGTCACAACTACATAGCAATCAACTAGTAGTTATGTAACCATGTCAAGCATTCGTGGTCTCATCATCATATGTAGTCTCTCTCTAGTTGGAAAAACATCATCGTCCTTTCATACCTTATTCCATGACAATAATTTTTTCTAGATCACACAGAACTAGAAATATAGCTCCCTCATAGAATTAGGAAACCATCCAGATCACACAGAATTTGGGCATCCATCTCACACAGAATCTGGGAAACTAACCAACTCACACAAAATCTGGAAACTAGCCTGGAAGCTAGCCCTTTTGGTTGTCACACCAGGCATCCGGTACAAAGTGACCAAGAATATAACCATAAGGATTAGGAGATATAGTGTGCACACACTACTCATCTATCCCAGGTATAGGAAACACCTCCAACCATATTCATGGTTGGCCCTCCAGATTGAGAAGTTGGGAAATCGCCAGCCTCGAAGGCTCGACACACTGTTGACCCTGTGCAAGGTCATGTTGAATGGTGGCACATTTAGTAACGTTACCATGAATAACTACCTTAGTTTTCCACACTTTGAATAATAATGCCCCTGGAATCGCATCTGTAACTCATCACTCCCTCTTACTAGGGAAGTCCTTCTGGACCATGCCAAGCTTGTCCATGAAGTAATCAAACTTCACCTTTGATATGCTTTGACTTGTCATGAAACACTGGGCTCTCATACAACCTTATACAAAAATAGATACAAGTCACCTCGAACTCGAGATCAAACAACCATGCAAGAAAATTCTAAAGCCACACAACATCACTACTAGTTGAACATGATGCTATATTTTTTGCCTCAGCCGTACTAAGTGCCACACTAGTATGCTTCCTGTTGAGCCAGGAGATCATATATGATCCCAAACTAAAGCAACATCCTAATGTACTCATCCGATCTGCGAAACTACTGGTCCAATATGAATTAGCATAGAATTGCAGTATTATATCACGATCCGAAACATATCCGAGTACATAGTCAACTGTACCTTTCAGGTACCTCAATACGTGTTTTTCCACCATCAAGTGAGAATGTCTCGGTTCAACCATATACTGACCCAATGTGTTCACCGCAAAACATGCATCTGGACTTGTGTTCATCAAATACATCAATGAACCAATCATTGTCTATACATGTTGGAATCTACTATCTTTGAAGATGTATAACTCAATAATTTCATATTCATCACCATCAGTGTAGACATGGATTTACAATCCATCATTCTGAATCTTTGCAGGATCTGAACAATATATTTTCCTTGGATAAGGAAAAATCTCATCTGGCCTTTTCCACACCTCCAATCCCAAGAAGTAATGCATGAGACCTAGATCCTTCATCTTGAACTCGGAAATGAGCTACCTCTTGCACCCAACTGTGATATTCTCATCCCTTGTAAGAAAAAAGTCATCCAATATCAAAGGGAAACCATCTCCAGGATCATCAAAATAACTACTTGGCATATCCTGCACTGGGTGCTTTCTCAAGCCCATACAAATCCTTCTTCAATCTCCAGACATGAGACTCCTTCTCATGTATCTTTTGGATGCTCTATATAAACTTCTTCTGGATACTGGAGAAAGTGTCTCATCATATCATCTCCCTATTTCTAGGAGAATCCTTTAGCCACAAATCAAGTTTAGTACTTCTCTGTGCTTCCATTTGCAACATGCTTGATCTTGTAGATAACCTTGGAAGTCACCACTGACTTCCCTTCTAGTATCAGAACCAAGGAAAAATCCATGTCCTGGTCCTTCTAACTAGATTTATTCTCTATCGCTGAAATAAGGGAGTCCTCCCAGGAGGTCTCATATCTCCTCGAAGCCTCTGAAGCTTCAGTATAGACTCCTCAAGTAATGTAACCTTTTTTTCAGTCCTGGAAGATGCCTCTCTCTCTCCCATCTAAATCTAAGGAGGAATACTTTATGAATGAAAGTATCTAAGCCAATGACTCTCTCTGAGATCGGGCTCACTTTGAGTCTCCATGATCCCTCTAAAGCCTAAATCCCTCTGAGTCTATTTAATATCTAAGGCCATCTACTCCCTCTACATGTGATGACCTCCTCTGAAGTCTGATCTCCTATGAACGGTCCTAGGGAGGTTGCTCTAAACTCTAGCTCCTTCTGAGTTGGTACCTGGTAGGGCCACCTGTCTCACCACTGGTGGATCCATATTCTCCTCCTCATGATATGGCTCATCAATTCCATAAAATTGTATCCCCTTTGCATCCTTTAAAGTGTCACGGGATCATGTTGGTATCTTCCTGGTTACTACAACGATTCTGGGTAGGCCCTTCTAGATTTACTAACTCTTCTTGATGATTTGAAGAGTGATCAAATGAACTAAAGGGATCTGTATGGTCATCTTCAGAGTATTTTTCTCCTTACAATCAATCTGCATATGAGATACTTTGTATCTCACAAATGTTCCCTTCTTGCCAAAAGGTTTTAACTTTGTCCTTTTCTTCTTCGATACATGGATGTGTATGGTCATGTGCACAGTTTTGTGTCTAGATAGTCTCATCCATGTCTCAAACTAGAGACCATATAATATGTTTATGTTGGCATGTTTACAGGAAGAGTGTGCTTGTCATTGATGTCAAGATCAGAGTATTCATATATAGAAATATCAGAGTGTGCATCGATGGAAAAATAGGAACAAGGTACGTTCAGATGAAGAAGCAAACAATATGCAAAGATCAAAGTCAGGAGAGATAACGTTCTGAGATGTGAAGACGAGATCCCATACATCAAGGATCGCAGAAAGATCAAAGGTCATGGCCTTTGAGACTTAGAGATTTAAGAAAGACAAAGCTCAGGAGGAGGAGCTACAGTGGTCATTGGATCACCAATCCCGAATACTTGATGTTCGTTAGATCAGAGTCCAGTGAACAGAGGAAGTGCAGAGGAGAAGTACAGATCTGATCCATTGGATATGAGCACAAAGGACCAAAACCTGTTGGATATAGTATAACTGTGAAGAGGATAATGGCCGAGATCCATCCTCCAACTCCGCGAAATGCGAAATTGCGATGAGATCTGAACCGTTGGATCCAGAGGACACATGGTGAGATATCAAAATTTCGCTGACTCACGAATTGGAAAATTCAAAAGTGAGTAGTTCTCCAACTTTGTGAAATGCAAAGTCTCGATAATATCTGGACTGTTGGATCAAATAGGGTTGTGGGCCATTGATCTAGATCAAATTTCAGATATCGAGAGTTGGAAGAGTCAGGGTTGGATCACGTTCAAACACCCGACACGTGAAGTCACAATTTGATCACATCTGTTGGATCAATTTTGAGTGGAAGGACATGATAAGCTAGAAAATTTTCATCGCAGAAAGATCGAGCCGTTGATCCAAGATCCTGATCAAACGAACAACATTCACTTCGGATATAGAGATGCGAGGAGTTTACACTCAATAAATTTTGATATATGAAATCCCCGAAATGTGAAGTTTCGTCAATCAGCGGATCTGGAGATTAGACAATGATCGTTAGATAGTGGCATACCACGCCAACAAGGACAGGTTGTAGACTACGTCAGAAAGGACACGTGGTACAATCAGACAATGACAAGTGTCAAGTTGATTAGGTATTTCAGGTACGTGGAAATCACAAATCCGAGTGACATGTGGAAATTGCTCGACTCATGACACATCATCGAGTGACGCAAGAGTTACGTCACTCCGAGAGTTTTTCTTCAGGATTTTTACCACCAATACTCGCCCAAAGACCCAAAGTCCTGAAGGTCGAAGTCCCGGAGTGGAGGATAGTCGTTGGATTAAAAAGGACACGCATCAGTGGATTGTCAACTCCAGAAAAAATCAAAAGAAGAATGAATGAGAGTTTGATAATTGAAATATCCGAAGTCCGAAGACACGTAGGAGATATCAACCATTGATCTGAGAGGGACACGCATCATTGGATCGTGGAATTTGGGTGAAATGCTCCTGGAGCAAACGAGAACTTGAGAATTGAAAGTCCTGAAGGCTGGACTCATGGAGGAGATACTAATCATAGATTAAGGAGGGTAGATGTCAGGTGATATTTCATTCTGGAAGACATCTAATTAACAACAACAGGGTTTGAGTTTTGAAACTCCCAAAGCCCGGATTGTGAAATCGATCTTGTCCATTGGTTTGGAGACACACGTGTCATCTGATCGTTGAGACCAAAAGTTGCGCGTGGACTTGAGCGGATAGATCTGAATCGTCTGTTCAAGAGCACTGTCAAGATCAAGAGAATGATGGTCTTGCTCCATTGCGGGGCCAAAACATGCTTGGGCCTTAATTTTTCATGAGCATGCCGCAATTGAAACCATGGTTTTGGAGAAAGGATGCGTGGAGGCTCGTAGTGAATTGCGGGGAGAAAAGAAGTTTGGTCTAAACCACCTTTGGACATGCCCACAATCGCGTGGTCACATGAATCTCATAGCCCAAGGTCATATCATGAAACAGAGCCAGTGCTCACTAGACAGAAATTAGGTAGCATCGTTTGAATAAGCGCTTGGTCACCGTCGGTGGTCACGAGAGGGAAGGGGCTTAGAAGCCTAAGAATCCATAGTTGACTGGATGTAACTGACAAAGAAGACAAAGAGTCTTGATTTCCAGAGAAGATAATGAATCTCATCATAACGCCCAGTGATGATGAACGCATGGAGCTAACCGCCATAGAAGATGAAGAGTTTCCATGATGATCAGGAGATGACTCGATGAGAGAAAATCATGCAAAACATAGAAGTGAAGTAATTCAGATATCGAGCTATGCTAGAGTGAGGAAGAGCTGCAGTGAAAAACATGTAGGGAAGAACAATGATGTTGTAAAGAGCATGAAGAGGCACTTCGCTTGAGGCATGCAGAAGGTGCACAGAGAGTATAAAAATGTAGAACAGAGAAGAGATGTGAGCTACTATTGAGAGTGATTCACGAGAGAAGAGAGAGGCTGATGCAAGAGAGCAGAGCAACGTAGAAGAACAATAATGAGACTGGTAAGCCATAGATAAATGATGTATCACTGTGATAAAGTTATAAAAAGAAAATATTTATATTTCAGGGTGGTAGGGAGGTTCTAGGGAGGATTGGTGTCCTCAGAGTTTCAAGTGGGTGCTTGAACATAGGGAGTTGTAGCTTCCATCTGGTTGCAACCAGAAAAACTAGGGTGGCAGGGTGGTGCAAGGGAGAACTATTGTTCTCTGTTATACAGGTTGGTGCCTATGTGACATGAAGTTGGTGCTTCCATCCAGTTGGTGTTGGAACACTCAGAAAGTTGGTTCTTCCTTCTAGTGGGTGCTAGAGAAATCAGAGATTTGGTGCTCTCAGCAAGTTTTTGCTTGTAAAATAGAGGTTGTGGCCTCAAGAGGAGTTGGAGCTCATAAGAATGATAATGTACAGAAAATAAAGATTACTTATCATATCAATAAGAAGAGGTTTTTCCCTTTATGGGTTTCCTCAGGAAATATCGGTCTCTGTGTATTTCATGTGTGTGATTGATGTTGAATATTCTATTGCTTACTTCCTTGCATTATTGTGATTTTCATTGAGTGTCCTGTAAAGAGTTTAAAAATTGGCATAATTGTTTAATCATAGTAACAAATGATTCACCTCCCCTCTCAGTTGTCCAACAATTGGTATCAGAGCTGGTTCCTTTTATTTAAAGGTATATCAGTAAGCTTAAACATGTCAAGCCATGAAGGAACTTCAACCAATAAGGCCCCTCTGTTCAATGGAACAAACTTTGCCTTCTGGAAAGTTAGGATGAGAACCTACATAATGGATTTAGGTGAAGATGTCTAGGATATGGTAGACACTAGTTATGTAAAGCTAGTTGAACTAGCTAATAAGGATTTCAATCTATAATTCAGCTTCAATGCTTAGGCTATGAATGTTATTCTGAGTGGGCTTGCAGAAGCATAATTTGTAAACATTATGCACTTAGAAACTGCCAAAGACATGTGGGAAAAACGTATTAGCAGTTATGAAGGTAATGAGAAGGTAAAGGATTCCAAGCTTCAAACCTATAGAGTATAGTTTGAACAACTACAGATGGAAGAATATGAAACTATTGCGAAGTACTTTCTGAGAGTTGAAGAATTAGTAAATGCAATGAAATCTCTTGGTGAAAAAATTGAGGAAGCCTCTTTAGTTTAGAAAATTTTGAGATCTCTACCAGATAGGTTCAACCCAAAGGTCTCTGCTATAGAATAACTCAATGATATAACAAATTTGGCTTTTGATCAACTTCTAGGAACATTGACTTCATATGAAATGAGGATAGGTAAAGATAAATCCAACACTATAGAAGCTTCTTTTAAAGCAGATAAGAATGGGGAATTTGAGCCTGATGAAATTGAAGCAAAACTCGTGAGAAGACTAAAGAAAGGATCATGCAAGTATCAAGGAAAATTGACCTTCAATTGTTTTAACTATGGAAAGATAGGTCACTTTTCATATAAGTGTCCAGAAAAGAAGCAGGTTTAGAATTCTGAAGGTGAAAAGAAGTACAAACCCATGATATTTGGTAGAAACAAAAGTTTATGTGTAAACAATGATGACTCTTCAGAAGACACAGATAGTGACTCTTCCTGTGAATATAAGGTTAATGACTTTGTGCTTTTGGACAAACAGGATTATGATAATAAACACACAACAAGTGATGTTAATGATGAAGAAGTTGTGGTTTATATGGAAGGTGAACTAATTAGTGACTTAGAATATATTGACAGACTCAGACTCGAGAAGAGAAAACAAAAACAATTGTTGATGCAGTTTGAAAAGAATGCTAGAAAACTTGATGAAGACTTTGCCCTGCTAAAGGTAAAGTTAGAAGAGGCAAGGAAGACATAGGACATCTTGAAACAATAGTTATCAGAAAAGAAGGCAAGATGTGAAGCCTTGGAAGAGATGGAGAGGTTTAAAGCATTGTATATCCAAAATATTCCAAGCATTAAATCCTCAACAAAACTAAATGACATTCTGAACAAACAAAGATCTCCTTTGTTGAAGACTGGTTTAGGCTATGTAAGTGGTTCAAGTAGCAAAGAGACAGAAAGAAAAGAGCCAATAAAGATGATCAAGTTCCAAGTCAGCAGACAATCAAACCATGAGAGTAATCTGTCACCAAAATATAATAAAGACAAGATGATCCCTGATAAAAAACAAAGAGGTCAGAAGGTGGAGAAACAATTTCCAAGAAGAAGGCCGCCCTTCAGGTACCCAAATTTCTTCTATGGTTACTACTTTTATTGTTTGAATTTTTGTCATAAGATTGAAAATTGTCAAATTAAGTTTAGAGACATGCAACTGAGGAGGTCAAGAAATAAACAATCTTTATAACATAGAACTAAGAAGCCAATGAATAGACAACGTAGCACCAATCACTTTGAACTACTGAACAATGAGCTTGAATGTTATAACTATCATAACCTCAGCCAGAAAGCTACAAACTGTCATCTGAAGAATGAAAAAATAGATACAAAGATAAAACCCTTAGCTAAAAATGTTAGCAAATGGAAAAAGAAAGATAATGAAAATTGTGGTCTAGTACTTTTAGCTCAAAAACAAAAAGACCCCTGGTATATAGACAGTGGATTCTCCAAGAAGATGAGTGGAGACAAGGATAAGTTTCTATCTATAAGTAAAGACAAAACAAGAAATGTAACCTTTGGAAATGATGAACCAGGTAAAATCCAGTGTAAAGGGAGGGTGTGTAATGTCCCCACTTTGGGACATCATCACAGTGCAGAGATTTATGATGACCAAAGTAGCCAGATGGATGTTATAGCGAGTACAGGGGTATTTGAGAGGCATTGTGGGGTCCATATTGGATTGATCATCATATCCCATCATTATGAGCCATTTCTCACAGGTTGGCTTTGGTTTCGTTGCATTCCGACGATTTCCATGATTTTGACTATTTTGAATTATAAGTCAATGAAATTCACTGAAGAGGTCATTTTAGGCACATTACTTGGAGGAACCTCTCAGTGTAATAGCTCATTGGAATCGGGAGGAGAAACACTATAGGATGGGATGGATGGAAGTGACTTTCAGTGGCCAGGGAAGACACAAAGGGAGATAAGGAGCTTTTCAGAGGTAAAAAGGTTAATTAATTAATTAAAGTGATTTAATTAATTAATTAAATATTAATAAAATGAAAGTCCCTTTAGAGGGACAAGGACAGCAAAAAGTATAAAGGGAAGGCAAGGGCCTCTTCTCATTCATTCATGTATGTTTATCAGTTTGATATCTAGCTTTAGCTAGTGAGCCCATCTCTTGG
>SNQJ01S0011494.1:74553-117182 GCA_010110895.2 Picea sitchensis | reverse complement strand
CAGGAGGATACGGCTGCTCATACAGGATACAGTGTGATTCAGGGGGAGATAGAATCTAGTGATGGGATGCAGTGGTATACAAGAGTACCCAGCAGCATAGTAGACAGTGGACAGTTCATCACGTCATCCTACGCAGAGGGTGTTGTTGGGGATTCCAAAGTTGACGCTAGCAGGGCTGACACTAGCGGTGAGGGGTCTGAGATGGCACCTCAACATGACCATGATCAGGAGTCACACCACTTAGCAGCACGGTTGAGAGTTTGTGAGGCTATGATCATGGCAGCCGTTAGATGGATTGATGACATTCATACAGTGATGGCAGATTACTGTTGGAGAGCATCAGTGGCACATGGTAGTTTAGATGAGGGGATTGCCATGGATGATTTTCATACTCTCAGGGAGAGATTATCTATGATGAGGACTGAGTACCAGCAGTTGTTGACAGATAGGGATTATCTACTGAGGGTTGGTGAGATGTATCATGAGGCTCTGAGGGAGCAAGATTTGGAGATGGACCAACTCACTCAAGAGTTGGAGAGCACTCGAGGATTCTTGAGAGGCACATAGACCGCCCTTCAAGAATCAGATTCTAGATCAGATGGGTCTCTTGAGGAGATTCGTCAGAGATCCACTTCATCTGTCTTAGTGGACACTCAGATGTATCAGTCAGTCACGTTGACAGAGGATGTTGATGATCTAGCAGGGGAGCACCAGTTGATGGGTGACACTTCTATTTGTGTCTTGGGAGTAGTTGACCTCCACGTAGAGGTTGATCCAGAAGCATGCCAAGGATCGATGATACAACATGAGTATGTAGGAAAAAAAATGAGTATGTCAGAGCATACGATGATGAGGATAGTTCATAGAGTCATGCCAAGATGTATGGTGTCATTCATAGGGGTATAATTCCTTGCAGGGAGGAGACACACCTAGGGGAACATGCAATTGTCACTCCTTTGCAGCAACACCTAGTCATGAGAGATCACCTTCACCATTTCAGCAGTTGCCTGGGTGATGGGAGATGGAGAGTGGTTTACCAGCAGTTGGATGAGTTGCTTCCGATTGTACCTGATGATTGGGGGTTAGTGATGACTACAGGCGAGCAGTTATCATGGATACCAATGGATGAGCTTCTGGTCGAATCCTTGGGATTGACCAAAGCCTGTGACGCCTTCCAGTCCTACAGTCAGCTGCAGATATGTATGTTACCCTTTTTTGACATGTTTATCATTGATAGCAGCATGCGGAGGATAGCGGATGAGCACATCAGACTTTTGACAGTGATTAGTCTCACACAGGAGCAGTTAGAGGAGATTGGAAGTGATAAACTTCCAAGTTTTCCATGGGACCCAGTAGTCTGTTTTGTTAGCACGATGTTCATGTTGACCCAGGTTGCACCAGAGAGCCACACACTCCACCTTGGTTTGGTTTGGAGTGGGTCTGTAGGTACTTGTCCTATGGGGCGAGACCTTTTCTTCCGCTTGGCCATCATGATAGNGTAATAGCTCATTGGAATCGGGAGGAGAAACACTACAGGATGGGATGGCTAGAAGTGACTTTCAGTGGCCAGGGAAGACACAAGGAGAGATAAGGATCTTTTCAGAGGTAAAAATGTTAATTAATTAATTAAAGTGATTTAATTAATTAATTAATTATTAATAAAATGAAAGTCACTTTGGAGGGACAAGGAGAGAAAAAATTATAAAGATAAGGCAAGGGCCTCTTCTCATTCATTCATGTATGTTTATCAGTTTTATATTTGGCTTTAGCTAGTGAGCCCATCTCTTGGGGGTTTTGAGGGTTTTGACTTAACAAACCCTAGAGGACGATTCGGTGGTGAAAGATTCCACCTAGCTTGTCCCAAGATTGGTCTCGAAGATTCAATACTCTCCCACACCATTCTAGTCATATCTACATCAGTGCAGGAGGTTCTACACAGCTACAGGCACAGAAAGAGGAGGAGGGCGCACCATTGGGGGTTTCCAGCAAGGGGGGCGCACCATCCTTGGAGAGAGATTTGTTGTAGGAGATTGGCAGGGCAATTGAGGATTCTCTCACTTGGGTTTTCATTACAGGGCCTTGGACATCAGATCTAGTGCTTTCCGAGATAGTTTTATGGCTCAAATTATTTCTTGAGCAGTGGGGTGAATTGAAGAGAAGGAGGGCGTTTTTGAGATCCAGATCTAGTCCGTTTGGAGGGGTTACACTTCAGATATGACCTTGATATTTCACCTAGTGACTTGCAGTGTCCCGATATATATTTATGGATATTTTCAGAGCATTTGGAGGCCTCCTTCAGTAGGGATGAATTATCTAGGGCTTCAGTCATCCAGTGGGGCCAACCATTCAGTGCGAGATTTCAGATCTATAGAGATTGAGAGGGATCTTGGAGATTCGGGCACCTGGGTTGTTCTTACCATCACCCGATCGATCATTTGGCATATTTCTTAGGGTTATTGGACACTTTTGGCAGCAAGGCCGAGTTATTGAGGGTTTCAGCCTTCTATTGGAGCGTGGCATTCTTCAGCTAGAGAGTTTGTCATTCATATCTGTTTGTATTGATGTCATTTCTTATTCAGCCTTTGGAGGCATCTTTTGTGTTAGCGGGAGCATTTGTAGCATCTCTTATCTATTGTCTATCTTCTTGGCTATCTGTTGAGCATTCCAGATCGACATCTTCATTGTAGCAAGTTTCTCTATTTTATGAATAAAGAAGAATTGAGATGTTTTGGCTTGTCTATCTTGTTTCATATGGTTGAGGTATGGTCCATGGTTATCTCTTTCTGTTATTTGCTGCATACATAGATATAAACACATCTAAAAAGTAGATCAGCAAAATGTTTGACGAAATACCACAAACAGGAAAAAGTTTTAAAAAGACACCAAAACAGTGATGATCCTTGCATAATGGCTTGGGATCATTACATGGTGAGTTTGAGTAATGGTAAAGGAAAATCCCAGGATGTCCTGCTTGTAGATGGGCTGCAACATAATTTTCTCTATGTAAGTCAAATGTGTGACAGAGGATGTGAAGTGGTTTTCACTTCCAAATATTGTAAGATAAAGTCTGTAAATTCAGGACAAGTGGTGGCTAAAGGCATAAGGACAGATAATAATGTATATGTGATGAAAGAAGATAGAGAAGAGTGTCATCTAAGAAAACATGATGAGAGTTGTTTATGGCATAAGATACTTGGACATATAAACTTTGACCACTTAATCAAGCTAAAACATCTTGAGACAGTAAAATATCTTCCAAGAATATCAAAGCCACAAGATTTTGTGTGTAAACCCTGTCAAGTAGGAAAGCTAATCGAGACACAGTTTAAATCCAAGAACTCTACTTCAACAGAGAAACCACTCCAATTAGTTCATATGGATCTATGTGGACCATCAAGACAAGAAGGCACATGGAAGGAAAACTACTTCATGTTGATCATTGATGATTACTCCAGAATAACTTGGGTTGCTTTCCTCAAAGAAAAAGATGAAGCCTTTGAGAAATTTAAAATATTTAAGGCTTTAACTGAGAATCAAACAAGAAATAGATTAAAGGTTGTGAGATTAGACAGAGGAGGAGAATTTATGTCAAGTGATTTCAAGGAGTTTTGTGATAAACATGGGATCAAAAGAGAATACACAATCCTAGGAACCCCACAAAAAAATGGAGTACTTGAGAGGAAAAAAATAACAGTTCAACAAATGGATAGGTCAATGATGAATGAGAAGAACATTGGTCAAACCTAATGTGTAGAAGCAATACACACAAAAATCCATATTCTTAATAAATCTCACCTCAGACCACACAGTGACAAGACACCCTATGAACTGTGGCATGGAAGACCTTCTACAATCAAATACTTCAAAGTCTTTGGGATTAAGTGCTACATAAAGAACAATAATGAGAACCTTGACAAGTATGATGACATGGCTGATGGAGGAATCTTCTTAGAGTATGCTACAAACAGTAAAGGATACATATGCTATAATAAGAGGCTGCATAAATTGGTTGATTGTATTGACATAAAAGTTGATGAAGGAGTCCCAGTAAGAGAGGTGAACAATACTAAATCAACAACAGAGGATATCGGTGAATTTGAAGTTGAACAGGTCCAAGAATCATAACAAGAAGACTCTGAGTCAGATAAAGATGAAAATACTCAGGTAGACTCAAATCAGTAGACAACATCAAATTCTTCCTCCAGAATTACTCAAAAGAATAATCTTGCAAGTCAGATAATTGGTGAGAAAGACAAAGGTGTACAAACCAGTAGAAGGATAATCAAAAACATTGTGCAATCACATATAGCCTTCATATCCATGGTGGAACCCAAGAACTTCAATGAAGCCAGTGAAGATGTAAACTGGTTAAAATCAATGAATGAGGAATTGGACCATATTGAAAATAATGACACTTGCGAAATCATTCCTAGGCCAAAAAATAAAAATGTAATAGGATCCAAATGGGTCTACAAAAATAAGATGAATGAGAAAGGAAATATTGTAAGAAATAAAGCCCGAATGGTCTGTAAAGGGTATGCTCAAATAGAAGGAATGGATTTTGATGAAACATTTGCGCCTATAGCAAGATTAGAAGATATTAGAATGTTTGTTGCCTATGCTTGTCATAAAAAGTTTAAAGTCTATCAAATGGATGTCAAGTCAGTTGTTCTAAATGGAGATCTAAAAGAAGAAGTCTATATGCAACAACCAGAGGGTTTCCAACTATCAGATAACCCTGACTTCGTCTGCAATATGAAGAAAGACTTATATGGGTTGAAACAAGCTCCTCATGCCCAGTATCACAGACTGGATATGTATCTACAAGACAAAGGGTTCAAGAGAGGAACAATTGACAACAATCTATATATCAAAACAGAAGGTAATGATCTGCTCATTGTGTTGGTCTATGTAGATGACATCATCTTTAGTAGTAAAAATGATTCATTGGTAAAATGGTTTGCTTCTCCCATGCAGTTTGAATTTGAAATGTCTATGACAGGGGAACTGTAATTTTTTCTTGGCCTACAAATTACTCAGACGTCTGAAGGAATATTTATTTCTCAAGAAAAATATCTAAGAGAAATGTTGAAAAGGTTTCAAATGGAATATTCTAAACCTATGAGCACACCAATGTTCACTGGATGTAAGTTAAGAAAGGATGATGATTCACCTGATGTTGATCAGAGTTCATATAGGTCTATGATAGGAATCCTATTGTACATCACAGCATCTCGTCCAGACATAATGTGTGTTGTTGGAATGGTAGGAAGGTATCTGGACGCATGTAAACAGATTCATTTGTTAGCTATCAAAATAATATTCAGATACTTGAAAGGAACAATAGACTATGGCCTCGGATATCCTATGAATCATAATTTTCAACTATCAGTCTATTCATATGTTTATTGGGCTAACTGCGTGGATGAAAGGAAAAAGCAAGTGTGGAGGTGCATTCTTCTTAGGAGATTCCCTTGTATCATGGTTGAGCAAGAACCAAGGTTCCATTTCCTTATCACTTACAGAAGCTGAATACATTGTAGCTGCCACCTGTTGTACCCAAGTATTGTGGATGATTCAGACACTTGAAGACTTGGAGGTAAAATGTACTGCATCGATCCCAATTCATTGTGATAATACCATTGCAATCAGTCTATCAAAGAACCATGTGTTTCATTCAAATACCAAGCATATACCCATCAAGTATCACTTCTTGAGGGAACATGTGACTAAAACTGTTGTTTCTTTGCATTATATTCCTTCCAGAGATTAGATTATTGATATCTTCACTAAATCGCTTGGAAAAACTCAGTTTGAGTATCTACGTGAGAAATTGGGCGTGAGCCCATTATCAACCTAAGAGGGTCCATCCTATCATGGGGAGTATGTATTTGTTGAACACTTGATACCTCCGACAAGTACTACAATATCTCAGGGGGAGCATGTTTTCTTTGACATTGATGTCAAAGGGGGAGAAAAGGTGTGTTCTGGATGCTATAGTTGGAGATCTAAGCAGAAAAATGCATCTAAGTAGAACATTACAGTCCTTCAAGGTTTCCATGAATGCCAAAAGGGGATATTGTTGGCATGTTTATAGGTAGAGTGTGATTTTCATTGATGGAAAGATCATAGTGTGCATCGATGGCAAGATCAGAGTGTGCATCGATGGAAAATCATGAACAACGTAAGCTCAGATGAAGAAGAAAACAATATGCAAAGATCAAAGATCAGGAGAGACAATGTTCTGATATGCACAGACAAGATCCCATACATCAAGGATCGTAGAAGGATAAAAGGTCATGGCCTTGACACTTAGATATTTTAGAAATACAAATCTCAGGAGGAGGAGAAACAATGGTCGTTGGATCACTAATCCTGAATACCTGATGTCCATTAGATCAGAGTCCAATGACCAAAGGAAGCACAGAGAATAAATACAGATCTGATTTGTTGGATCTGAGTGCCGAGGACCAAAAATCATCGGATCCAATATAATTGCGAAGAGGATAATGGCCGAGAGCCATCCTCCAACTCCGCAAAATGTGAAATCGTGATGAGATCTGAACCGTTGGATCCAGAGGACACATGGTGAGAGATCAACATTTTGCTAACTCGCGAACTAGAAAATTCAAAGGTGAGTAGTCCTCCAACTTCACGAAACGTGAAGTCCCGATAAGATCCAGACCGTTCGATCATAGAGGGTTGTGGGTCGTTGATCTGAAGAAAATTTCGGATATCAGGAGTTGGAAGAATGAGGGTTGGTTCACGTTCAAACACCCGACATGTGAATTCGTGATTTGATCACAATCGTTGGATCAATTTCGAGTAGAAGGACATGACAAGATAGAAAATTTTCATCACAGAAAGATCGAGCCATCGATCCAATATCCTGATCAAATGAACAACATTCACTTCATATATAGAGATGCGAGGAGTTTAGACTTAGGAAAGTTTGAGATTTGAAATCCCCGGAATGAGAAGTTCCATCAACCATCGGATCTAGAGATCAAACAATGATCGTTAGATAGTGGAAGACCACATCAACAAGGACAGGTGGCAGACTATGTCAACAAGGACACGTGGCACAATTAGACAATGACAAGTGTCAAGTTGATTATGCATTTCAGGTACGTGGAAATCACAAATCCGAGGGACGCATGGTAGTTTCTCGACTCATGACATGTCATCGAGTGATTTAAGAGTTACGTCACTCTAGGAGTTTTACCACCAATACTCGCCCAAAGACCCGAAGTCTCAGAGCGGAGGATAATCATTGGATTAAAGAGGACACACGTCAGTGGATTGTCAAATCTGGGAAAAAACAAAGGAAGGATGAACATGATTTTGAGAATTGAAATCTCCGAAGTCCGGAGACACGAAAGAGATCTCGACCATTGATCTGAGAGGGACACACATTGTTGGATTCTGGACTGCAGGTGAAATTCTCTAGGAGAAAACAATAACTTGAGAATTGAAAGTCCCGAAGGTCAGACTCGTAGAGGAGATCCTGATCATAGATTAAGGAGGATTGATGTCAGGTGATCTTTCATTCCAGAAGATAGCCATTCAACAACAACAGGGTTTGAGTTTTGAAACTCCCAAAGCCTGGATCGCGAAATCGATCTCATCTGTTGGTTTGGAGGGACATGTGTCATCTGATCACTGAGACTAAGGGTTGTGCATGGACTCAAGAGGAAATATATGAACCATCCATTCAAGAGCACCGTTAAGATCGAGATATCGACGGTCTTACTCCATTGCGGGGCCAGAACATGCTCGGGCCTTAATGTTTCATGAGCGGGCCACAATTGAAACCATGGTTTTGGAGAAAGGACGCATGGAGGCTCGTGGTGAATTGTGGGGAGAAAAGAAGTTTTGTCTAAACCACCTTTGGATGCGCCCGCAATCGCGTGGTCACATGAAGCGCATATCCCAAGATCATATCGTGAAATGGAGCCAGTGCTCACTAGACAAAAATTGGGTAGCATCGTTTGAATAAGCGCTTGGTCATCGCCGGTGGTCACGAGAAGGAAGGGGATTGGAAGCCTAAGAACCCATAGTTGACTGTTGTAACTGAAAGAGAAGACGAAGAGTCTCAATTTCTAGAGAAGCTAAGGAATCTCATCATAACTCCTAGTGATGATGAACTCATGGAGCTAACCATCAGAGAAGATGAAGAGTTTCCATGATGATCAGGAGATGACTCGACGAGAGAAAAACATGAAAAAAAGAGAAGTGAAGTAATTCAATTATCAAGCTATGTTGGAGTGAGGAAGAGATGCAGTGAACAACTTGTAGGGAAGAACAATGACATTGTAAAGAGAATGAAGAGGCACTTCTCTTGAGGCATGCAAAAGGTGCACAAAGAGTATAAAAACATAGAACAGAGAAGAGATGCGAGCTGATGTTGAGAGTGATTCATGCGAGAAGAGAGATGTCGATGCAGGAGAGAAAAGCAGCATAGCAAAACAATGATGAGACTGGTAAGCCATAGATAAATGTTGTATCACTATGATAAAGTTATAAAAATCAAAGATTTATATTTCAGGGTGGTAGGGAGGTGCTAGGGAGGACTGGTGTCTTCAGAGTTTCAAGTGGGTACTTGAACATAGGGAGTTGTAGCTTCCATCTGGTTGTATCCAGAAAAACCAGGGTGACGGGGTGGTGCAAGTGACAACTATTGTTCTCTGTTATATAGGTTGGTGCCTGTGTGACAGGAAGTTTGTGCTTCCATCCAGTTGGTGCTGGAACACTCAAGGAGTTGGTGCTTCCTTCTAGTGGGTGCTAGAGAAATTAGAGAGTTGGTGCTCTCAGCAAGTTGTTGCTTGTAAAACAAAGGTTGTAGCCTTAAGAGAAGTTGGAGCTCATAAGAATGATAATGTACAGAAAATAAAGATTACTTATCATATCAAGAAGAAGAGATTTTTCCATTTATGGGTTTCCTCAGGAAATATCGGTCTCTGTGTATTTCATGTGTGTGATTGATGTTGAATATTATATTGCTTACTTCTCTGCATTATTATGATTTTCATTGAGTCTCCTGTAAAGAGTTTAAAAATGGGCATAATTGCTTAAGCACAGTAACAACTAATTCACCCCCCCCACTAAGTTTTCCAACAGTTTCCTCCTAAAACTGTCACTATATCTCCTCTCAGAGTTATCACCTGTGACCTTCCCAGAACAAGAGAAACAACAAGGGAAAACAACAAAAAATAATAATACTCTTATAATAATAATAATAATAATAAAGAACGGGAACAATCATCACAGTAGCTCCTTCTCAGATCTATCACTTGTGACCTTCCTGGAACAATATTCAAAACAAATATACAATAACAAGAATTAAGAACAACACTCTTCAACACTCTTCTAGTGTTGTGACCAATCATTCCTCTATGGTAACCTCCATGGAATTTACAATACAACCTGCTAGGAGCAATGTCAACAACTAAGAATCTCCTAGAGGAGATCAATTTATCTTGTAAACAAGTGCATCATTAATACTAAACAATGAGATTTTACTTAATGGTCATAATACCAACAATATTCATGTGTTACAATTTTTTTTATAGCAATAGTAGTAATAAAACCTTAAAGACTGTTATTCTAGTTACAACACTTACTTAAGTTGTAGCATTATAGAATATAAAACCTGATATGAAAACCTAGAGTCTAGTTGCTTATGTCCCATTTGAGTTGTCATATATTGTAGGAGACATCGTTATTGTTGCCTCCAACTCTTGGGCTTCCTCTGAGTGCACTAGATCTAAGATCCATTTGGAGCTATTGTCACTGCTTGGATAAATGTCCTTTTCCCAAGTGTATTTCTCCTGCAAACACCCTCATATTATATACAAGTACACCATCCATATTTGTCTTCTAATCTGAGACATTACATCAACAAGAAAAAGTTACGAATTTGAATCAAAAGGTTCAATGTCCATGAGAATGTCAACAAGCCTAAAACCCTAAAAAATCAATTTGGACAGAAAGTCAATCTGAGAAGTGCAATAGGTGTGCTTGAGTAGGGAGAGTATATTAGTGGTGGATTTTTTCCCAATCGAATTTATAGTAAGTGCTCAATGAACTTGATGAAGAAAACTATGCAGCGGGAAATTTCAGCAATGTGGCAAATATCACGATCTTCCTTCCAGTGGTTAGACTGTTCTGAAGGAAACATGCTATGAAACCATGTTAGATTTTCATTAGTTTTGTTAACATTAGATTTACCATAACATTTTTTTATTCATTTAACATTCAATAATCATATACTGAAATATACAAGAAACATATAAACAAGTACAAGAGGACACAAATATTTATCCTAGGAAAACCCCAAATCGGGGGAAAAACCTAGCCAACTTTTCATAGGGAGAATATTCCAATACAACCACGAATAAGATCTTTATCACAAGAGGAAACAAACAATGAATAATCATGATAAAAAATACTTATCTTCTTCTTTTCAAACCCTAGAGAGGGTAGACAACTGAGCAACACCATAGAACTGCCACCAAGATAACACACCACATAGCTGGCACCAAGATATGTGCATCACTAGAATTGACACCACTGGTAACTGTATCTGCAACTGCAACTGCTAATTCAACTGTAATTGTAACTACAACTGACATGAAGCAACTGGGAAACACCACATAAACTTAGTGCAACTCCTCTAGAGGTAGCGCACAAGAGAAATCGACAAGAACCACCAAGAATATTCTTCCCCAAGTGGGGCACACGCTCCAAGAGAACTATAAACTAGAAATACTAAAATTGCGGCTGCAGCTGCAACAACTACCTAGCGCACACTACAGAAGGATAATTTCCTGAATGTACAAATGAACTGATCCAGATTAGTATTTATACTAATCTAGGTGCCTGTATGCGTCGACTTCTTATTCTGGGTCTTAATTATTTATGTGGGCTGACTTTTCTTCCTGGAAATTATATTTCTACTTTATTATTATTTCCTATGGGCTGACTTTTCTTCCTGGAAATCATATTTCTACTTTATTATTATTTCCTGTGGGCTAACTTTTCTTCCTGGAAATTATATTTCTACTTTATTATTATTTCCTAGAGGTCAACTTCTCTTTTGTGGTCTTCTATTCTACTTTATTATTTTTTGGGGTGTTCTTCAACTGTTCAATGGTCTTCCTTTGACTTCTTGAAATATTCTTATTCTCTAAGAAAATTTGTCTAGGAGGAAAATACCTCCCGCAGCTACAAAAACATCAACATATCTCATATGATCAACGATTAAGATTTATTCTTCTATACATACATCTAAATCCAATTGTTTCGATCCATTTTATTGATGTTGTAGATGAGGTAGCTTCTTTGTGGAATTTTTATACATGTACACTAGATGACATGGCATCGGTACGTGTCCTGACACATGAAATATGCAGAGATGATTGTTATGTCATTGGTGTGGACTCCCTCTGATGTGGCATTCATCTTTCTGGACACATGGCACTGATTTGGCATATGAGCTCGCTCACCGGGGATCATGCCCCAATCCTTTGATCTTAATTATTGATATCTGGAGATAAACGACCAAGAGTTAAATGCTAAAATTAATCCTTTTCACATGGTTTTGTAACTTTCCCATTCTTATTCAAACAACTTAAAGCCATCTTTTCATTAGAAACCCACTGAAGTCATTTTTCTTTATGAATATGGGATATATCGATTGTCCCCATTCACTCCAGCCTGAGCAAATGGGACCTTATTTTCAAGCTCAACACTTCACAAATATGAAATGAGAATATCTCTTCCTCCTCATACCATTATAGAGAGTTCAAAAACTCATCTTTCCTTTGTTGGTCTAGTTATACAATTCAAGTGCTTCCTCAATTTATTCTTATGTTTTAGTAGTCTCCCCCTGTCATATCTCATTCCTAAATTTATTCTTTATTAGGGTCATATTGTTCCTCTTTCCTTCATTCACACAAATCCATGTACCCATAAACGTATTGATGCGTAGGGACATACTCAACTTCCCCTGTTTGGTTTGATTTGTAGTATGGACGCTTCCTGATCTCCTTTTTGGATTTAGCAGCTTGGATACTTCCTCTATCATATTTCCTTCATTTACATAGGGTAAATATTAAGTAACACATCAAGTCAACACCAACACTATGAAACATTGTTTCCGATATTTTTTCTCCTTTGGCATCAATGAAAACACTATTTCCAAAAATCTCCCTCTGTCTTTGACATCAATGGCAACATTATTTCAAACAATAACCATTTGAGGAATATTGTAATGTGACATAACCTTTTATGAACATCACAATGTGGACATAACCTTTGAGGAATATTGTAATGGGACATAACCATTGATGTTACAATGTGAAATAACCATAGTGAACCATGGTCAACTATAATCAAACATGCTCAACCATATACAACTGTTGGAACCCAAAGTTTTGGGTCTAGTTTTGCGCGCATGCACAAACAAAATTTGCATGCACTCATCCAATAGTTTTTTGAATGCCTAAGGAGATGTGTAAAATAATTCCATAGTGCATGCATCAGACTGGGTTTTTTTAAGCATCATGCCAAGTCTAAATATAATCAAGGTTGCGTCGGTCTGAGTTTTGTCAGTTGCACCGAAAATGAAGAATATGCCCGTCGGAAGCAAGAAAGGAATCATTGGGATATCTCCAAAAATAATTGCTTCCAACAATAGATGAAGACGTGGGGAGACCAAAAGATGATTTGGACATGAAGTTAATATTTCCTTTGATGTAGAGAATCTACGTGGACCCTGGTAGGTGTTGGCATGTTTACAGGGAGAGTGTGCTTATCATTGATGTCAAGAACAATGATGGAAAACAGGAAAGCAAAGAAGAACAACAATAGTGATCGCAAGAAAGAACAACGAAGATGAGACCTACAAGAGAAGGTTTGCAGGCCAAAACCTTTGAATACTTAAAAAAACTTCTAAGTTAGATGAAATCATAAGCTCAGGAGGAGGAGCGACAGTGGTCGTCCGATCAGTGTCCAGACAGGAGGAAGGCATAGAAGAGGAGAACATTTATCATTATTTGGATATGAGCGTGAAGGATCAATAGTCGTTGGATCTAGAGATAAATGCACGAAGTTTAAGATTTTGATGAGCATAGGAGAGTGGACTTGTCAAAGTCCCGAAGTAAGTAGGGACTGTCCATCATCAATACTAACAGGTGGCACACGATCCTCAACTCCGGAGAAAAACACTTCGAGGATTTTTCAGTTTGAGACTTGAAAAAGCCGAAGTCCAGAGAGCCAAAGAGACAGAGTATATGAAATCCATCAGATCATTTTGAAGTGGAAGGACATGATAAGATATAAACACAGCATCGCAAAAAAATCGAGTCATCGATCTGAGAACATGATCGACGAACAATGTTAAGTTCGGGTCTAAAATTTGCAAGGAGGTTATTGTTCAGGGATTCTCACTTCGAAATATTTGGCGACTTGAAAATTCGAAATACCTGAAGTCTTGAAGGCAGAAGTCCCAAAGTGAACGAGGATCCACGTCAGCAAGAATATGTTAGTAAGGACACATGGCACAATCATATGATGACAAGTGTCAAGTTGATTCGACATTTCAGGTACATGCAAATCACAAATACGAGTGACACATGGCAGCTATTAGGTTAATGACACATCATCAAGTAACATCACTTTGGGAGTTTTACTTCAGGAGCTTTACCACTAGCAATTGCCCAGAGTTCCAAAGTCCCTAAGTGGTTTGGGGTTGTCCATCCTCGAGGAGGAAAAGTGGTGCAAGATCCACAACTTCAGAAGTTTTTTGGATGGGGAGAACATGAAAATCGCCGAAGACAAATCTCGGTCGTTGATTTGTCAAGGGTGGTTTTGGAAAATTGGAAGTCGGAAGAAGGGAGGTGAGTAGTCCTCCAACTTTGTGAAATTCGAAATCTTGAAATGATTTGGGCCATTGGATCAAACATGATCATGGACCATTGATCTGTCAATCATGGTTTTAGAATATCGGAAGTCAGGAGAGTCAAAGTTGACTCACGTTCAAATGCCTGACACACCAAATCATGATTTTGATCACAGTCATCAATTAGAGGGAGAGATCTTGATTGTTGATCTGATAGGAGGTACCTCAGAGTTTCGTGAGTTTGGAAAATTGAGGCAACTCATAGCTGGAGTTCGTGATACGCAAAATTGTGAAGAACCCTCCTGCTTGGCCCCTGTTCACAAATGGAGGTAACATCATTGAAGGATTAAGGGAGGAGATAGCATATTGCTAGGCTCCACATTGGAGATAACCGATATCACGAAGCGCATTTTGGATAGGAGGCTGATCACAACTCATGGTCATGTGAAAGGAAGGGGCTTATCCAAAGAGCTAATACCCACTGTAAAGTTTTCTCGAGAAGGGAAAAGGCGCGAAAGGCATGAGCACGCAGAGGTTCTCTGGGAAATTGCCAGAAACGACTGATTGTTTCTGCCAGAAAAATTGAAGAGGCTTCAAGATGATCACTAGAGGAGTTGAAGAGACTCGAGGTAACTGTCAATGGAATGAAGAGACAATCGACAAATTGAAAAAGTGTCGAAGACTTTTACTGCCAATGATGCCAAAATAATCTTAGGCTGAATGACCATTCATGGTGAACAGACTGAGCATAACCACCAGAGAATATGAAGAGTTTCCATGATGATCAGGATATGACTCGACGTGAGAAAAGCATGCAAAACAAAGAAGTGAAGTGATTTTGTTTCTGAGCTATGCAAGAGTGAGGAAGAGATGCAATGAACAACCTGTAGGGTAGAACAGTGACGCAGTGAAGAGCATGCAGAGGCATTGTGCATAGCATGCAATTGGTGCACATAGAATATAAAAACGTAGAACAGAGAAGAGATGGGTGCTGCTGTTGAGAGTGATTCAGGTGAGCAGAGAGACACTGATGCAGGCAGAACAGAGAAGTGTAGTAGAGTAATGATGAGACTAGTAAGCCATAGATAAATGTTGTATCACTGTGATAAATTTATGAAAATCAAAGATTTATATTTCAGGGTGGTAGGGAGGTGCTAGGGAGGAATGTGGTCCTCAGAGTTTCAATTGGGTTCTTGAACAAAGGGAGTTGTAGCATCCATCTGGTTACAGCCAAAAAAACTAGGGCGGTAGGGTGGTGAAATGGAGAACTATTGTTCTCTGTTATACAGGTTGGTGCCTGTGTAACTGGAAGTTGGTGCTTCCTTCTAGTGGGTGTTAGAGAAATCAGAGAGTTGGTGCTCTCAGCAAGTTGTTGCTTGTAAAATAGAGGTTGTAGCCTCAAGAGAAGTTGGAGCTCATAAGAATGATAATGTATAGAAAATAAAGATTACTTATCATAACAAGAAGAAGAGGTATTTCCCTTTATGGGATTCTTCATGAAATACCTGTCTCTGTGTATTTCATGTGTGTGATTGATGTTGAATATTCTATTTCTTACTTCCCTACATTATTTTGATTGTCATTGAGAATCCTGCAAAGAGTTTAAAATGGGCATAATTGCTTAAGAACAGTAACTATTGATTCACCCCCCCTCTCAGTTGTCCAATAGTAGGTATCGGAAGCATGCAAGGTCGTTAGATTAGAAACATGAGTGGAGTAGAACAATGAAGGACAACGCTCCCCAACAAAAAGAGATATAAAATAAATCTCTCAGATCTGAAAGGAGGTTGGTTAATTTCTGAATGCATCAGTCCCAAAGCTACGAATTATCCTATTGTAATCCCGTGTTGTATGGAGAATTCCCTTGTGTCTTGTATTTGTATGAATCTTAAATCTTAGCGCAAGGTGCATAATTTTTTATTCCCACTGTTTATATAATAATGAGATGAAGTCTTATGGATGTTCAACTCAGTTATTCATCACAATGTATATCTCTAATATGATGGAATACGCCCAGTAATAAAGTTATGGAAAAATGTTTCTATCCTGTGTTTGGTATGAATGCGTAACATCTATTTGTGTATTGTTTTAATTCTTAGTACTTTTTAGATTATCATATATGAGTTACATGGATTCCATTTGTAGTATTGTTAGTTATGTTTGATCCTCCATCCCTGAAACAAGAAATTATGGTCTATGTGATCCTCTCTACATCTTGGGTGTGAACTTCCTTGGCATCGACCAAGGATTGATATGCCGATGCTTAATGGTTTTTGTTGGACATACTCTGGATGAAACCCGGGTCTCAAAGTACCTAGTGTTAATAAGGCAAGTGAAGACACATGCGTTTACTGAAACAACAACACCACTCAACACCAACAAATGGTTATGTTTTCGAGACTTGAAATATTGTTGATATTTATGGAGGAAAAGAGAAATGTGGTGGAATCCATCTAAAGAGAAGATTCAAGACTGTATAGAAGCGAAGGAGGATGATTTTTTCCTATGAGAGATGAAAGGATTACAAGTGAATGAGAAAGAATTGAAATGTAGATATCTTTACTCTGATGTACATGAACTCTTTTTCATAGAATTTCCATGTTTGTTTCATGAATGGTTAAAAATACAAGAGGAAGATAATTTGACAGTGTTACCATTGGATCCAATACTATGGGATCAAGCCAAGCTTGATAGTCTAAAGGCATTGTACATAAAGTGGACTCGGGCCATTGATTTTTGGTTTTCTCAAGTAAAGGAAGGATACATTGTTGAGTTTGCTATAGAATATAGTGATTCTTTCAACGAGGTTGAAATAAAGTTTGAAGAAGGTCCAAGAAAGTGGATGTCAGAAGAGATCCCCCTTTGGATCAAGATATTATTTGTAGAAAAAGAATGATGTGTATGGAGCCTAATAGGATGGCTGAAAAAGGTCGGGGGAAAAGAACCAGAGTATGGATCCAATGAGGAGGATCCAAGAAGTTGTTGAGATGATGTGAGGACTAGAATGGACCTAGGAGAGAAAAGGAGAAAAAGAGATGAAAGATACGTAAGAAGAGTTGATATTAGGGAGAAAGTTGAGCGGAAGAATAGAGAAGAGTTAGCCGAGCGTGCGCAACAAGGTGTCAGACCTAGAATGAAGAGGAAGCTCACACCAGGTAGTGGTGTGGGAGAGGATGTTTTTCTAGAGTTGAGCACAAATGAGGACATGCCTGCGAAGAGGATTGGAATCAAAGATACCAATAGTGACTGTAGTGGTAGTGAGGGCCTAGGTGATGAAGCCCATACCCTTTGGCTATTGTGGTATGTCACAACCTTGAGAAGAGGAAGAGTGCACATGTGTGGTGTGTTTGCGTAAATTTGTGGTGCATCGATGGACTTGGAAGAGGATGCATCACACAGTTACATGCTAAAAAGAATAAAAGTTGTCACGCAGTATGGTGGGGCACCCATCAGATGAGATTTTGGATCTCAGTGTAGTGGCGGTACGCTAAGAATCCTGGTGAGTGGTAAATGGAGAAGTTGCATGTTGAGTGGAGAAACGGATTCTTCTCAAGGTGGAAGTGCATATATTGGACTGGGAGATGAATCACACGGTGGCAGTGTGCGTATCGTCCTAGATTCATGAGCGTTTGTTGGTGGCGCGCAATTAGATAAGGAGAAGAATCCATAGAATTTGGATGTGCTAGATGTGAAGAAATATGGATAATCCCCTAATGGTGGGGAGATTAACTGATAATTTTGGATTATCTTGTGTTGCTACAACTAGATGGATATTTGGGTCCCCTCACAAGAAATTTTAGTAGAATATGGTCTTACCCCCCCCCCTTTGTTCCACCCCCCTTTCACCTTTTTAATTAAGAAGAAAACACAACATATATTGAAGAGGTTGAAGTTGAATAAAGAGAAGAAGAGGAAGGAAGTGGCGACACAAGTGAAAGAGAAGGTGAAGTCAACAATACGTTACCCCAATCGATAGTGGTGTGGAAGGATCCGAATAATAACAGTTTGAAGAGTGGAACTAACCTTCGTCCCAATATGGATAATAAAGATAATATGTTGAGATTTCGTGTGTTACATGGAATGGATAAGGATGATGCTGAGAAACATTGGTTCACCTATGAATCAATCTGGTCTGTAAAGAGAGTTACAGACGAGGTGACTAAGATCAAGAAACTGGAGACTATGTTCAGGGATCGAGCCCTGATGCCGTACATGAAATATAAGGATATTGTGATAGTAGGACAAGTGAGGTCCTTGGTTGAGATCAAACAAGATCTATTTCGGGAATTTTAGAAGTTGAATTCAAAGTCTCGATGCATTACAGAAATCAAGGAAATTAAGAAAAAAGAAGGAGAGATCATCTGGGATTATGACTAGAGGTTCAAAATATTGTTGGATAGGATGAAGTTCCAGATCCAGGACACACAACATAGAGAATGGTTCATTGCGGGGTTTCTCCCCCATATCTGAGTCCTTCTCACCGAAAAAATGTGACGGATCAGTTCCAGGCAGTCGAGATCATGATGCACTTGGAAACCACACCTGGAGGTGAAAAAGCATCGGCTGGGTTGGCGTAGGTTTAATTGTAGCTTGCCAACCTAAAAATTCATACTAAGAATAAATTTGTGCATAAAAATGTGTGGTGCACTACATGCCTCTCAGAAGGGACTCAATGAGATGAGTGCTCGATCCTTCCAAATTATGTGGTAATAGGCACACCGAGTCCATTTCCATCTGGACAGTTGGAATGGTGGGAAATATGCCGACAATGGGGCCATGTGCCACCCTGTTGTGCCACCTTATAAAATTATCAAGCAACAAATCACACCCCCTTCTATGATGTTAGTCCGTTGGCCATAGTATCAGTAGCTACCTCTCCCTCTAAATGATGCAATATAATACTTGGGATGCATCTGGGTACAAGAAGAACAAAAGGGTGGTGAGTGCAGTGGCGATGCTAGAGGAGGATATCAAGGAGGACCTTGAGGTGGGTATGGATGCAACCATG
Source organism: Picea sitchensis (assembly GCA_010110895.2). Classification (NCBI taxonomy): domain Eukaryota; kingdom Viridiplantae; phylum Streptophyta; class Pinopsida; order Pinales; family Pinaceae; genus Picea; species Picea sitchensis. The sequence continues at coordinate 98,271 of SNQJ01S0011494.1, read as the reverse complement.
GAAGAGGATATGGTGGAGGAGGGGATAATCCCCCCACATGTTTCAATTGTGGTGAGATTGATCATGTCTCACGATTCTGTACTAATCCATGCATGCTCTATGCATTTTGTTATAGTCTTGAACATGTAATTGAGGATTGTCTAGATTTGTTGAAAAAGTGGGAGGACAAGAAGGGTAACTGTAACATGGTACATGTTGCGTTGTGAAAAAACCAGAAGAAGGATGGATAAGTGAACGTCTGGGTAGTAACCCATGGAGGGGTGAAGACAGGTTAAGACTTCAAGAACGAAGAAGGTTCAGGTCACCAAGTAGAGGGAAATATCAGGAAGCCTCCCCAGCCCCCTCCTAAGTTTTATGCGGCTCAACATAAGTAGTTTCTACGTGATGCACAACAATCCTTGGAGGAATAAAAAATGTCCCAGAAGATAAAATGTGTGATGCAGAGATCTCTGGAAGAGGCATGGGTCTGAGAGGAAGTTCAAAGAGTTACGCATAGGTTGCTAGAAGAAGCACAAATCCACAAATAAGTACAATGGAAAACACATAGGTCACTGGATGAAGCACGTGTGCACAAAGAACTACAATGTGCGACACAGAGGTCACTGGATGAAGCTCACATGCGTGAAGAAATCCAGTTCTCCACCTAAAAATTAATAGAAGAAGCACACAAATAGACTATGTTGTGATGTGTTGAGCAAGAAGTGTATGAACAAAACCAAGAAGATTTGTAACACGAAGCGTGCACAAAATCCTTGTGGACTTCAATTGCATGGCATAAGTAGAAGATCAAGTCAATACCTTCTTGCACTATGGTTTGTGTTTTCTAAGAGATATAGAAGTTGTGAGTAAGTTGAATCAACTGTTAACTACTTGCATGAAAGAACAAGGAGAGGAGACTACCATTGCCAGAAAGGGATGTCTTCCAGGTCAGCAAGAAAAATCGCATTGGCTGAGAGTTTAATACGACAATAGAGCTTGATGGGTATGATATGGATGGATTCATGTTGGATCTAGTATTTGATGTGAACATTTTACCCAAGAAATCCTAAAAAGTGGTGGGGAAACCGAAGTTGGTCTGATCACCCATTCAACTTTTATTAGCCAACCAGTGCAAGATCTACCCCATCGTGTAGCTGGAGCATGTTGAGGTGAATATAGAAGGATTAAAAACAAAGTTCGACTTCCAATTCATTGAAATCATGGATGAGTTGGATCCCTACCTTACATTGCTAGGAATTGACTAGGATTTTGATAACAATGTGGTGTTGAATTTGAAAAAGCGCCAAATGTCATTTGAGACTGACACCCTGTGTGTGGTCGCGTGACTAGATCCATATGAAGGTGATCGATATAATGATTCTGTCGAAGAGGATGTGTAGGTATTTACAATTGAAAATATTTACAAGGTCACGGGGTGCAGGGAGGACTACATCAACCCCACCGGACTAAGAATTAAGTTGGAGGAGTGTTAAGTCATATGATATGAATTGTAAAGATTTCTGAGATAGATGGAAGAATAATGTTTCTGAGGTATTGAACAGAAGGTGTGAACATATCTTTGTATAGTATCGTGTGGAAGACCGTAGCTCCTACTAGTACTATGGGTGTACTTCACGAGCATGACCTTGAATCTATAAGTGTACTTCAGAAGAATGGTGGAGATATACACAACCCCAGCCCCTATGTCCTCGATACCTCCCTGATTCTCCTAAAATGTTTCGAAGTCCAACCATATCCTTGGAATCCCAAATCCCCCTCATGCATTGCACATAAGGAAAGCAGCGGGGGATGGTTCTGACCACTCTTCGGTCAAATCAAAGAAACCACATGGCGGGGTGCAAGAAACCTACGCGACGCCTCCCGCTGTAGTAGTTGTGCAACAATATGAAAGTTTCTAATCCTTTATTGGGCCCCATCATCTCGGGCCCATCATATATCAAGATGGTGACATTCCCATGGATAGTCCCAACAATAACTACGGTGGAATCCCCCATACTTGAGATCCGATGGTGGTTAACTAACTATTTAAGAGCCCTTAATCCCTCACTACTTCCTTGGCGTATGAAATCGCAAATGATGATTATGATAGCTCAAAAAATCACCAAATGGCCATGATGAAACCCATAGTACTGCAATATGGTACACTCACACATATCAGAATTAGCTCAGGTTCATATCCCATATAGCCTCTGGTTGTTCTTAAGTACTCCGTGGGAATTTTTTTCCTTTTTCATTACTGTTTCCTTCATCTGTCTCCACCTTCTTCCTGGTATAAGACATACCCTAAATTCACTTTAATCTACCCAATTAACCAAACTGCAATTCAGAGTCATCCGCCTTGCCCGTATGCAAAAACTTTGTTCTGTGTCAAGCTTAGCATTTCCATGGCTTCCTCAAGAGGAACTTAGGGCTAAAGAACACCTCAGAGTACCACCAATCACCAACCATAATAATAGGACTTACCTCTTCCTGTCACATTCCCCGGATCCCAAACCAAATGGATACAAGAGGTCCAGTTCATCGATTATGATGTCCGCAACTCTGAATAACTCCCCACTCTAGTATTTTCTCACTATGCTCGCAATGTTCACAGTACATATAGAAGGAAGCTCACCCTCATCCAGGAATGGGCCCATCCTCTTTGTTAGGCCGACATCCTCTCCCTTCTAGACTATCCCCACCTTGGGAATAGTGGTTCAATCACTCTATGAACCTACCTATTACTCACTCAAGTGCATGGCGACTACCTCTAGCTGGGAGGAAAGTAGCCCATCGATGAAGCAACCGTTCACCACACAATAGGCCTACCTATTTATGGCAAAGATATTGAAAAGGATCTGAATTCCAAGGATGTTGCCCCACAAGAAATCTCTGGCACCTATTATACCCACTGAGGGAGGTGGGGAATTCTTATCTCATAAATCAACAACATACCACTTCGGTTTGCTACCCAATTGTTAGCATGTAGAATTTTATGCACTTCTGTTAGGATACGATCCTAACCCCTCTTCATGGGTAATTAGTTAGTAGGATATGTTTTCTATGCAATAAAGGTCGACATTAGTTAATAAGGCATATTAAATAAAGGAGAATAAGTCAATGTAAGAAGACCTAATAGAATCTTCTTCTTTTAGAAATATATTCCTCTAGAAGTTTCCTTAGAAGGCAGAGTTAGTATAAATAAGAGTAGGAGGTATTGGATATTTTTGTCTTGGCGATTAATGTAATATATATCTTATCTGTTGGAGGTTTCCCCCTTGAAGAGGCAAGTGAACATTGTTATCTTTAATAAAGGTGTTCTTTTTGGTGTTATTCTGGTATTGTTCTAGCTATAATCTTGTTGTTCCATTACTTCTTGGTAAATGTTTTTGTTTTGCATAATATAATTTATCTGGTACATTGCAAGTGGTATCAGAGCTCCTTCATGGGAAAAAATTGTGGAGTAAAGTTTTTTCTGGGTAGAGACGTATTCCGACGTCTTTAAGCTACAGATATCTATTGTTCCATGCTTAAACCCACGGTAAGGGAATCATACACACAAGAACTATAAGTGGTACTTAAACACACATTGTTGGCCACCCTTGTAACCTATGTTGGTACCCCTTTGAGTGGTAGTGCATCAGACCACATATATCCTGAATCCCTTCATATATAAATCAATCGACCACATGACTTATATAGTGTCACCAAGAACAACACTTGGGAAGATAATCTCTAGTACCTGGGTAATCGGGTAGTATGGATAAGGGTAAGGTATAACCTCCTTAGTTGGTGCCTTGAGATATTGGGTTGAGTGCTACTGTTCGACCCCACACGTATATAATATAGCTATAGAACAGGGAAAATCCTTGCTTGTAGATACCCTGCAAACCCCAACCCTTTGGACAGAAACAATTGATCTATTACAGTGCAACTTGGCCCCTGCTAAATTTTTCGTTGCAGAAACACTCCCTGTCGATATTTTTTATTATTGAGAATTTGGGAATTCTGCCACTACAAAAGTATTTCAGTTGGAGTATAAGGGGCTCAATTGCACCCTCATTTTTTACTTAGTCCATTGGATTCCTCTCTCCATTCTGATCACAGTGGTTCCCTTCACTTTTAAGCCTTTTTTCCTGTGGACCCAACCCTTTGTGGGACACCCTTATTTGCGACCTATCCCATTGCAATCCTATATTTGTCCTAATCACACTGGTACCTATCATTTTTGTGGACCATATTTTCCTTCCCGACCCCTCATATTCTACCTAATCCACCCCAATTCCGACCACCCACTCTCAAAGACAAGAAGACTGGGAGTCTAAGGTGTTCATCCTAGAACAACAATTGTCCTCCATCAATGTACAAGTTCAAGCTTCCATAAGCACATCAGTACAAGAATACTTCCATGCAACCATGCACCATATAGGCAAGGGTAAGAATGTTGATCCCAATTCAGATTACCCTCAAGCCTCGCATTATGAGCCTAATCATTCATCCTGCTCCTGTTGGGGTTATCCACACTCTTGGAATAAGGTGCCCAAAGTTGACATTCATAAATTTGATGGATCCAACCCAACAAGGTGGGTTTCTCAAATGGAATAATACTTATCCCTTCATGATATTCAGAATGATGAGACCAAACTCCATGTAGGGGTTTTGTACTTGGATCAAGAATGCTGGCAGTGGTGGCAATGGCATAAGAAATGTTATCCAGGACTACCCACTTGGAACATGTTCACTAAAGTAGTTTGTGCCCATTTTGATAAGGAATCAAATTTTTTGGGAAGGGTCACTAAGCTATTGCAAATGGAATCAGTATCATACTTCATCATGACATTTGAACAATTGGATATCTGAACCGAGGGCTTATCTAATGAATTTTACCTTGAATGTTTTATTAGTGGCTTAAAGGAAGCCATCAGGGCTCATGTGAGCATGCATCATACTACTACCTGGTTGCAGGCATGACAATTAGAACTAGAAGAAAATACCATCCTTCAGGATCCCCTCTTAGTGATACATTCCCCAACCATCCTCGCCTCGGGGCTAGCCCAGATCCGAAACATATTTTAAAGCTCCAAAAGATATCTCCAACAGAAATGGCGGAGCATCACAAGAAATGACTTTGTTATTACTGTGATGAAAAGTAATTTCCGAGACATAAATGTAGGGAACAAAATTTATTCCATATTGATGCATAAACTTCATCTTCCTATGCAAACATACCATCAGATGAGACTTCTAACCTAGAGGATTATCAACCAAGTGTTCATGCCAAGACTTCCGTTGCAGTCCCTGTGGAACCAGAGGAACCTCTCATATCACTTCATTCCCTTTCAAGTATTTCAGCCCCACAGACATTGAATATCAAGGGATACATCAAACATAAGCCAGTTGTGGTGTTGATTGATAGCGGTAGCAACCATAATTTTATCCACCGTAGGCTTGTTGAGGAGATCCATTGTTTTGTCCGCCCTATTTCTAATTTTCAAATCCTCATTGATAATGAGGGTACGATGAAGTGTGGGGGCCACTTTGAGAATGTCAAACTCCAAATGGGGGATTATTATCTTAAAACCCATGTGTTCTATATTTCCATGGGGGGATGTGATACTGTATTGGGCATGGAATGGATTAGCACTCTAGAACCAATCATAATGGATTATCAAGAATTGTATATGAGATTCACCCAAGAGTCTCACACCTATACCCTCTGATGTCTCCAAGTGGGCTCCCCTGAAACCATCAGCTCTCATAGGATGGAAAATATGTTGAAGAAAGGCCACCATGGTGTGATTGCTCAATTTCATGCCATCCATGTCACTGATCAGGTCTCTCTGGTAGTTCCTCCTAGCCTACAAATAATATTGGACAAGTAACCCAAGGTATTTGAGGTTCCCACCGACTTACCTCCCTCCAGGGGTGATCATGATTGTAGTAGCCCTCTCCTTCTGGGAAATCAACCCCCCAATGTACATCCGTATAGGTATCCATTTTCTCAAAAAAATGAAATAGAAAAGATGGTACATGAATTACTGGAGGTGAGGGTGATTCATCCCAGTACCAGCCCATATTTTTCCCCTGTGGTGATGGTCTTAAGAAAGAAGGTACTTGGCACGTGTGTCTCGATTTTCATGCTCTAAATAAATTGGCCATCAAAGATAATTTTCCCATTCCTGTCATTGATTATCTATTGTATGAACTTGAGGGTTCCTGTGTCTTCATCAAATTAGACCTTCACTTTGACTATCACCAAATTTAGATGAAGGAGGCATATATTATGAAGACTTCTTTCATAACTCATGAAGGACATTATGAATTCTTGGTCTTGCCTTTTGGACTTTGCAATTACCCATCCACCTTACAAAGTCTCATGAATAAAATATTGAAACCTCACCTTCAAAAGTTTATCCTGGTTTTCTTTGATGACATTCTCATTTATAGATGCACTTGGGATAAGCACTTTCTCCATGTGGAAAAATTACTTCAATTTCTATAGTGCAACCAATTGTTTGTCAAAAATACCAAATGTTCCTTTAGAGCCAGAGAAGTGGAATACTTGGGACACATTGTGGGTCAAGATGGGGTAAAAGTGGACCCAAAAAAGATACAAGATATGCAGGAGTGGCCATGAACCATGACCTTAAAGTGCCTAAGGTTTTTTCTTAGTCTCACAAGATATTACAAGAAATTTGTACACCATTATGGAAAAATTGCTAAGCCCTTGACTGGACTTTTTAATAAAAATTCATTTCATTGGAAACTTGCTGCTGAGAAATCCTTCACATATTTAAATCAGGTCATGTGCACTACTCCTATCCTAACAACTCCTGACTTCAACAAAACCTTTGTGGTGGAATCATATGCTTCAGGAACTGGTATAGGCGTAGTGCTAAGACAAGATGGTCGACCTGTGGCCTTTACTAGCCAAGTGTTGAATGTCCACAATTTGGGAAGATCTACTTATGAAAAATAAATTATGGCCATTACCCATGTGATGCACACATGATGACCATATCTCTTGGGAAATCATTTTCAGATCAAAACATATCATCATAGTTTGAAGTAATTTTTGGAGAAATGATTATCCTTCCCTTAAAAAAACAAGTCGCTAACAAAAATGTTGGGGTATGATTATTAAATCATATATAAAAAGGGAAAATAAAATATAGTAGTCGATGCATTGTCAATACAACATGAGGAGGATGAATCCCTCTTTGATTTATCTGTCTCAGTCCCTGATTGTATTGAATAAGTTTGACATGAGTGGCTAACACATCCGACTATATCAATGTTAATTCAACACCTTCAGGAGGACCCTAATCCTCCCATCAGCTACACTTGGAAAAAAAATATTCTTCAATATAAGGATCTCTTGGTTCTATCTCCCTCTTCAACACTCAAGTTGAGGCTCTTAAATGAGTTGCACTCATCAATTATTGCGGGTCACTCGGGATTCCAAAAGACCTATGCTCGCACTCGCCATTATTTTTTATGGGCAGGAATGAAGAAGGACATACTTCATTTTGTCATGGAATGTGAGGTGTGCCAATGTAATAAAGGTGAAACCATCAAGTCTCTAGGAGCTCTCCAACCCTACCCATTCTAGCTTCGATGTGGACGAACATCTCCATGAACTTTATAGTGGGCCTCCCGAAAGCTTGGAACAAGTCTATCATCATGGTGGTGGTGGATCACCTCTCCAAGTATCCTCATTTTTGTGCATTACCCCACACTTTCACACCGAAACTAGTAGCACATGTTTTCCTTCATAATATTTTCAAGTTACATGGCATGCCCACCTCTATTTGTATATGATCGTGATCCAAATTTCACCAGAACATTTTGGCAAGAGATGCTTAAATTGCAAGGCACCTAACTAAACATGATCACTACCTATCAACCCCAGTTTGATGGCCAAAAAGAAGTGGTCAACAAATGTTTGGAAACCTACTTGCGGTTTTTTCCTTCAAAAAAAACATTAGTGGGTGCAATGACTTCCCTTGGCCAAATGGTGGTACAATACATCATAATATACAACCACTAAAATGACCCCATATGAAAAACTGTATGGTCAATGACCACCTACCGTAACTACTTATCTTCCAGGAACATCAAAGGTACAATATATTGATACCATGTTGCAAGGTCGAACAACCACCCTAGAGGCTCTGAAGGATAACCTCCACATGGCCCAAAATTGCATGAAGCAACATGCGGACCAACATCATTCAGAAAGGGTTTTTCGGGAAGGTGATCAGGTGTTTCTTAGTCTCCAACCTTACAAACAAAAATCTCTCAAATCCCAGGGACGTCACAACTTGGAAACCAAGTTTTATGGGCCCTACCAAATCATCAAGCATATTGGTTTAGTAGCCTACAAATTGGCCCTTCTAGTTTCTTAAAAAATCCATCAGGTTTTCCATGTTTCCTGTTTGAAGAAAATGGTGGGATAGAATTGCAGGGTCCAAACCATCCTTCCAAAATTAGATGAAGAAGGCTCTCTTTGGCTCCAATCAGAAGAAGTCCTTAATACATGTGAATTTTAGTTGCATGGTATAACTATCAAGGAAGTTATGATCAAGTGAATGAACACATCACCGAAAGATGGGACCTAGGAACCATCGACCATACTCCAATAGTTTTCACATATTCAACCTTGAGGACAAGGCTTCTTTTGAAGGGGTAGGGAATGTTAGGATCCGATCTTAACCCATGTTCATGGGTCATTAGTTAGTAGGACATGTTTTATATATAATAAAGGTCGACATTAGTTAATAAGGCCTATTAAATAAATGAGAATAAGTCAATGTAAGAATACCTAATAGAAGCTTCTGCGTCTAGAAATATCTTCCTCTAGAAGTTTCCATAGAAATTTGAGTTAGTATAAATAAGAGTAGGAGGTATTGGATATTTTTGTCTTGGATATTATTGTAATAGAGATCTTCTCTGCTGGAGGTTTCCCCCTCGAAGAGGAAAGTGGACATTGCTATCTTTAATAAAGGTGCTCTTTCTGGTGTAATTCTGGTATTGTTCGAGCCATAATCTTGTTGTTCCATTAATGCTTGCTAAATTTTTTTGTTATGAATAATATAATTTATTTGGTATATTGAAAATTGTACCAAATATGAATTCCCATACATATTCTTCATAATAGTTGAACGGTGCATCGTCAACGTTCATATGGCCTGGGACCGATATGTAATGAACGAATTCATAGATGATTTTTTAGACGCCTAAAATGCAGGAAAACAATTTCATTATAGTTGGATCCTCTTATGGATACCCTCTCATAGGTTTGAATGAGCTACTAATAACCAAAAAGTATTTGAGGTTCATTTCTTCTTGCGACTACATGAAAACAAATACCCTCGCATCCAAAAATCTATCAATGAGATATTTGAAAATTGGTATCACCAACTCATGTAAACTATTACAACCCAGGAATACATACCAAACGACCTTATCAACAGATATGAGAGTTATCTTATTTTTGAATGAACATCATATAACATATGTATTTATCATAGTGATGATCAGGGTGTTTCCATGGTGCTCCTTCCTTTTTGTATTGTTGAGGAGTACATTCAACAAAGAGTGATCAAATTAACTGCCCATCATCAACCTCTCCCAACCTAAGATACCATGACCCTAGAGACACACATGAAACAAAACCAAGAGGACAAAAAGGTTGATTTAACCCCATATATGTCTCATAATATACTCTCACGCAATAAGGGTACTCAACATAAAGTATTAAACAAAATGGGTCGAGATCCCTCTTCTGCACCTCTACCTCAACCAACACCACCAGGCCCCAAGCGATAGATAATCAACTCCTTTTTCATCCTTCATACCCATCCACTCAGAATAGCATTGCTCGAATGATTCCATAATTATCCACTCTCATAGATGCATTACACTGTCAACTGTTTCTCCAACAACAACTCCATTTCGAGGCACTACACAACGTCGACCATCTTGGGTGATAGTTAGGAAACATGGTGCAAATACCAGTGCATACCTCGAGTCCAATTACTTCCATCTCTACTACTAGTCTTCCCACTCATATCATTCATGAAGACCCTCTATCATTACTTTCCCTCAACACACAACATGGTGGGATTCCTTTGGCACCTCTTCCTACCCCACTACTGCACGAACACATTGCCACCTCTATGAGATAGGTGAGCACAATGAATTACTTGTGAAAGACCATTCTAAGTTGTATCTATAAAACCAAGAGGATATTTCAATTCATAATCGAATGAAAGAGCAATATCAAACATCAATTCATGCCCATAAAACCATACAAAAACAATATGATGCTGACAAAGGAGTACATACAACTAATAAGGTTTAGTTCATCAAGCTTCTCTAATCCTTCAATAACTTGATTAAGGTGGTGGATGGCCTATATTATAGGCTTTCCATCACTTCTACTTCCATTGGAGACCCCCTTGTATTATTCTAGATATAAAATAGAATGCAGAACAAAAATATTTTAGCTAGAAATGGCAGAACAACAATGATATAACTAGAACAATACCAGAATAATACCAGAATAATACCAGAAGGAGCACCTTGATCAATGATAGCAATGTTCACTTGCCTCTTCGAGGGGGAAACCTCCAACAGAGTAGATCTCTATTACAATAATATCCAATACAAAACTTCACATACCCTCTACTCCTATTTATACTAAATATGTCTATCCAAAAGAAAAATCTAGAGGAAGATCCTTCTAGAAAAAAAAGATTCTATTAGGTCTTCTTACATTTGACTTATTATTCCTTATTGATAGGCCTTATTAATATTGGCCTTTATTACATGGAAATATATTATTCTACCTAAGTGAAGGGTTAGGCAGGTTAGGTCCCTAACATGTCCTCCCCCTTAAAAAGAACCTTGTCCTCAAGGCTTCAGATGAGGAAATTGCTATAGAATGGTAGTTGGTTCCCAAGTGGCATCTACTGGAGTTGTATCTTTCCACTAGAATAACACTTCCTTGATGGTTCTCTGACGCAGACGATGCTCACGCTGGTCCAAAACTACTTGTGGTTGGAACTAGATGGAACCTTCTTCATCCAAATCGAGAAGGCTGGTTTGAGTTTGGCACTTAGTTCCAATCACCTTCTTTAAGAAGGATACATGAAAAATAGGATGGGGCTTAGAATGAATGGGAAAAGCTAACTGATAGGCCACCTGTCCCACATGCTTTAGAATGATAACGACCATAAAATTTGGGTGCTATTTTCTGACAATGGTCATACTTGAGTGAAGTTTACTTATAAGGTTGCAGTCGAAGAAACACCTGGTCTCCTTCAGAAAATTGACATTCAGAGCGACCTTGATCTTCCTTTTGCTTCATGCGATTCTGGGCCATGAACTTGATCTTCCTGTTTCTTCATGCGATTATGGCCATGACCTTGAAGTTGTGACTTCTTACTTAAATACAAACTACCTTTGTAGCGAAGCTCATCATTGTGCCAAGAGTACCCTGGGGAAAATAGAGAATTGGCCTGCAATTGTTGAATCAGATGAAAATTTTTGGGATCTTGTAGCCATTCTTGGCGAATAGCTTGGAGCTAATCTTTGTCTTTCTTACAAATGAACTCATAATCATATCCAAAGATCCTAGTCACCCATTTTTTTTTCTATGGGGAGGAAGGGCGTTGTTCCAAAAAATACTCGAGGCTTTGATGATTTGTCTTAATTTGGAAGTGTTTCCGCAATAGATAAAGGCGCTAAAGATCCACTGCATGTAGAATAACCAACATTTCCTTTTCATATATTGATTGGTCCAAATGTCTCTTTGACAGTTGTTTGTTGGTAAAGGCCAAAGGATGACCATATTGCATAAGGACTGCTCCAATTTCTCTCCCAGAAGCATCACATTCCAGGACAAAAGTATTTATGAAATCAGGAAGGGCCAAGACTGGAGTGGTGCACACGGTCGCCTTCAAGGTTTGAAAGGCATGATAAACTACGAGAGTCCAAGTGAAAGAATTCTTTTTTAGGAGAGTAGTGAGAGGTGCTAAAACCTTTCCATAATTCTTAAAAAACTTGTGATAATAGCCTGTTAAACCCAGAAATGCACGCAAGATTTTGAGAGTCTTTAGGTGAGGCCAATCCTACATAGTTTCGACATTTTTAGGATCCACCCTAAAAGCTTCCTTGTCAACAATATGACCCAAGTAATCGAATTTTGAGGTGCCAAAAGCACATTTATATTGTTTGGGGAAAAGTTGGTGCTGAGAGAGTATATGTAGAACTCGATCCACATGAGAAAGATGGGTTTTCTAGGTTTTACTATATATGAGGATATCATCAAAGAAAACTAGGAAAAAAAGACGGAGAAAAGGACAAAAGACATGATTCATGAGTCTTTAGAAAGTGGAGGGATCATTACACAAGCCAAAGGGAATGAAAAAATCTCATAGTGGCCCTCATGAGTTCAAAATGAAGTCTTAGGAATATCTACCTCATTCATATGTATCTAGTGCTAGCCAGAATGAAGATCAAGTTTAGTAAATAATTGGGCACCACTCAATTCATCCAAGAGGTCATCAATGACAGGAATGAGAAATTTGTCTTTGATGGTAAGATTGTTGAGGGCATGTAATTCAAGACACATGCACCAAGAGCCTTATTTCTTAAGGACCATGACCACAGGAGAAGAGTAGGGGCTCATACTAGGATGGATAACACCTGCGGTGAGCAATTCTTGAACAATTTTCTCAATTTCATTTTTTTTGGAAAAGGGATGATGATAGGGACGGACATTGGGAGGAAGGATGCCAGGGACAAGGGGAAAGGAATGATCATGAACACCACGGGAAGGAGGAATTACCTAGGGAGTGTAAAAAACAACTTGATGTTTCGAGAGGATGGATTGGAGGTCCTGCAACACAGAGGGTGTCTCAGTGGCGTGAATGGGATGGAGTTGGGAAATAATGCCAAAATGGCCTATTTTGAGGAGATTTTCCATGCGATGGGAACTGATGGTGATGACTTGGAACTTATATTGTTGGCCCTCCTGGTTTAATTGCATGGTTAATTCCTTAAAATCCATTAGAATGGGACCTAAATTCCTTATCCATTATGCACCCAACACAATGTCACAAATTCCCATGTCGAAAGCATACATATGAGATTTCATGTGGTACTAACCAATTCAGAGACACACATTTTCACAATGCACCCCACATTTCATGGACTCACAATTGGAAATCATGATTTGAAAATTATTGATGACACATATATAACAATTAGTTTCTTGGGCAATGCAGCGATGAATACAATTATGGGTGCTTCCACTATCAACAAGCATGATGACCTTCCAATTATTAATGTAACCAATTAGCTTGAGGGTTTGGGGAGCAGAGAACCCAGTGAGAGATTTCAGAGAAATGACTAGTTCAACTTCAAGAGGGTGAGAGGGTGGGGTCATGTCAGTGAGTTCAGGTGACTCGACCACAGGGAGGCCTCGACATCATCTTCTGAAACATCCTCGGAGATGGCCATAAAAAAAATTTGGTCCTTACACTTGTGCCCAGGAAAATATTTGTAATCACAATTATAACAAAGGCCTTTGAGTTGGCGTTCAACCATTTCTACCCTGGTCAATTTCTAGATCTTTAGTGGAGTGGAAGGAGGAGTGGGAGTGATTGGTTTAGGGTGAGGAATAAAGGAGGGTTTTCATGTTTGAGAAGAGACAACCTATTGTGCTTCCTTATCTCTTTTAGTATCTTCCACCCAACTCCGAGTCCAAACCATGAGGACATGGGCACGAATATCATCCTTGAGGCGACTGATAAAACATTCATGGAAAAAAGCATCAGACATGCCCTTTGTACGTAAATCCAATTGATCAAAAGAAGATATAAAGTATTCCACTCTGCCATATTGTTTCAAAATGTTCAAATGACCTAAATGGTTGGTGTTAGTGTCAAAGAATTCATAAAGCTTCGCCACAAATTGTGTCCAAGCCACATACCCTTGGTGGGAACTTTTTCTCCATTGCCACCATTGCCAAGGTTCTTGATATAGATGGAGAACAACATATCAGAGTTTAGCCAAATCATCTATAATGCCATATAAAGAGAAATAATGTTCCATTTGAGTTACCCATCTAGTGGGATCCAAGCCATCAAATTTTTTCACATCCGCACACGGAAGACATAGGTCACACTAAAAGTGATGGGGCTAAAAAGTTGGGGAATTAGATGAATTTTCACCTTCAAAGTGCAAAGGTGGGTTAGAGGAGGGAAGCTTTGCAGGGATATTCAACGTGGTGCAGATCATGCTAGTGAATGATGTAATCTCGATAGTGAGGTCATGTTTGATGGTTTCCATTTTGACATCTATGGAGGAATGCATGTTTTTATTGATGGTGGAAAAATTGGCACTGAGCTACCTCACTTCCAGTTGGGTCTCTGCGAAATTAGAGGACAAGGAATTGAACAAAGCTTCCAAGTCTTGGCTACGGGTGTGGGCCATAATGAAGAGAGAAAACTAAAAGGGACAGGTGGGACCACACATAAAATGGGTTATGGATGAAGTGTATAATGACGATTAGGGTGACGAGGGGAATCTAATAGGGTAAGGCCCATATAAGGGTGTTGTAAGGGGGTCGGGTCCACGGGAAAATGTTTTTTCTGAAAAATTATAGGTATGACTGTGATAAGGGCGAAGAGAGGAATCCAACGGGATAGGGCTCAAATAATGGTGCCAACAGGATCCAGACTTTTTTTTTCTTTTATATTCTTGCAGAGTTATACTCTGAGCTGAAGAATACTGCAGTGGTGAAATGCCCACATTCTTATCAGGAAGAAATGTGTAGTAATTTTGCAACCTGAATGCAGGAGGCACAGTTGCATGAAAATATATATTGTCTGTTCTATTTTTGTTTCCATCCCAAGGGTTAGGGTATGCGAGGTGTCTACAAAAAAGGGTTTTCCTTGTGCTATAGCTCTCTGATATACATACGGGGTCCAACAGTAGTACTCGACCCAATATCTCAGGCACCAACTAAAGAGGCTAGACCATGCCCTTAGCCGTACAACCCGACTACCCATGTACTAAAGAGTATCTTCCCAAGTGTTGTTCTCAGTGGAACTATAGCAGTTAGCAGGTTGATCAATGTATCTATGGAGGGATTCAGGAGATATAGGTTGATCTATATACAGGTGTTGTCTGATGTGCTACCACTCGAAGGGGTACCAACAGGGATTACAAGGTTGGCCAACATATGTTCTCTTAAGTACCACTTATATTTCCTATGTGTATGACTCCCCAACCATGGGTTTATGCATGTAATGACATATCTATGTAGCTTTAAGATTCCAGAATACGTCTCTACCCTGAAAAAAAAATCAACACACAATTTTCTGCCAAGGAAAGTGTTTTGATACCGCTTGTAGTATTCCAGATATAAAATAGTATGCAGAACAAAAATATTTAGCTACAAATAGCAGAACAACAATGATATAGCCATAATAATACCAGAATAACACCAGAAATAAACCATTGATTAATGATAGGAATGTTCACTTGCCTCTTCGAGGGGGAAACCTCCAACAAAGCAGATCTCTATTACAAAATATCCAAGACAAAACTTCTCATACCCTCTACTCCTATTTATACTAAATTTGTTTATCCAAAAGAACAATCTAGAGGAAGATCCTTCTAGAAGAAGAAGCTTCTATTATCTATTCTTACATTTGACTTATTCTTACTTATTGATATGCCTTATTAATATTGGCCTTTATTACATGGAAATATATTATTCTACCTACGTGAAGGGTTAGGGAGGTTAGGTCCCTAACACCCCTTCGAGCCTTAAGCTCTCTATTGTCACGACTCGATTGCAATAGTTCAAATTACAACTTGCTGGAAATAATTCACTAGCTCCCCACTCCAGCTCCATCAATTAATATTAGAACACACCCGTTCAAAGGGCTCAAACTTCTTTCCATCGCATCCAATAGCGGGTGCAAACCTTCTCCAAATTGGTGGAATCTGACTCTACCCTGTGAACACACCCCTTAGCCCCACCAGAAGTGTTTACCATTGTAGGACACATTCACAAGGATGACTTGGAGTTCACATAACAAAATAAATATCTTAGTTCTCTATCTCCATACGAACGAGTCATTGCGATGCATGCCATAGCCACATGGACCAAAGAAATTACTATAACAAAGGCAGAGCACAAAAATACATCTGATATAATTTCTATGATAGTCTATATGGACTTAGTGTTGTTCACCCAACTATCAAATGTGTTGACTACTATCGACCCGTTGATTGAGAAGATCAGTACCATGGACTTCACATCATCGACGGTCACATATAAGATCACAAAAATGACCATCCATATCACCCAATCCCATCATGAACACTTTTATGAGCTTGAGAGCTAGTTCCTGGAATTTGTGCAGAACATAAAGGGCATGGTTCTGTCCATTGCAGATACCATTCCATAAAGAAAATGGCTCAAGGATGAGCTAGGTAATAGTTGTGGGGGCTTGTTGGATCCTATCAATATGATGGGTCTATGCAAGTGGATTTATTACTTTCATGGCTCCAGGACATATCAAAATTTAAGATATTTTGCACTCTTGATACCTTCCTGGTTGGCACCCTGACACGATGGTGGGCCATGTATCGAGAACCTCACTGGGAATGGGTAACTGTGGAGGAGGAAATATACAACCGATTTGAAGCTAAAGAAATCACAACTCACATTACAACTCTTAGTGAAATATGGTGGTTGGCCAAGAAAAGGTTCAATGCATGTTGTAAATATCTAACCTCTCATCACACCTTCCCATACCCCTCTCCTCTACCACTAGTCCCTAGATTTTTTAGTGAACTAGATTCCCCTCCATCCACCCTTTGTCTACACTCAATGGTCGAATTCACCTACCCCTTTGAATCATTCAGTATGAAAAATCCATTCCCCTCCACCTGATAGAGCCAAACGATATAAATCCCAATATCGATGAGATCCTTTAGAAATGGCTCCTACCAGACCTAGTCCTTCTGGAACCTGAACCCTCGCAACCACAAATTGTCACCAACATACCCTTAGAATAACAACATGACCCACTAGGGGCCTCTCCACTCTGATAACCTTATCACTTACACCCAGTTCGAGTGCCTAGTCTTCATGTGCGGTGCCTCTATCCCACCTTCCTTCATGCATGCATATGTTTGATCTATATTATGGTTTTTCTGTATGAGCTCCTCCTACCAAAAATTATGGTAGCAACCCAAAAATACTCTATATTATTTTGAAAGGTATCCCCAAGAATTTTCGGTAATACCATGTCAGTTATTCCTTTGACAGGTCAACAAATACTCAATCCATCCAATCGTCATTCCACTCCACTCACACATCCTGATAGAATCCCCAGACAAGTTTCTCTCTTTCCAAGGTACTCCAAGCGGGAGAACCCTTGTCAGAAAAATCCTATCACTGACCCATGTAAACCATTCTACTTGAGTATCGAACGAGGTTCCTGGAAGTGACACTTATCCATCGAACACAATAATCTTAATCCAACACAATCCACCACTCATTTGTATAACATCTATTATACTACTTCATTCATCCAAGCATATCATCAGGAAAGAAAATCGACATTGGGATCTCTCTGCCACCATCTCCTTCATCATTCGTGACACATCACCTCTATCACACTCATCTCATCATATCCATATTTTCCCTATTCCCCCTATTTAAATAGTCCCTCTCCTCCCCATATTCATTGGAGAAATTCCTCCACATCCCAGTCCCAGTTTCTCTAGACCTTCCCCCCAAGTGGTATTTCCTTTGTTCGCCATTGAGTTCATGAATCAATTAAACCACTCTTTTGGGAATTGGGCTTCATTTCCTCTTCCATATCAAACCCTCCCCACACTTTCTTTCTTCCACTTCTTAACGCTACACCAATAGTTGTTAGGTAGAGATTCTACTGTACTCACCTACCTTCCCTTACACAACTAACTACCTCCATGCTTCATTGTCTTCACTTATCCAATGGATTCTATAGTTCATCGCATTCCATGATTCATATCCTTCGTTGATGAAGATTTCATTATTCACTAGCCTTAGCTCCACCACCCCTGTCCACACCTTTGGGACTCACATCTCTTTACACACCCCGCATTGGCCCTCTCTTCATCCCCCCCATATTACGGGATACTATTGCCCATAATATCATGATTTCAATTTTCTATCCAACATATCTTCCCTCATGCACTCCAACTCCATCTATCTCCTTCATACCTATTTCCCTAATCCCCGAACCTGAGTCAAGCGACACCTCCAGCCTATTTTGATGATTTTCTCTTACTGAGGTCCAACCATACCAATCTTTGGTTTCACTGAATGATAATTTTATCTTACTCTGATCTATGCCCTCCGAAAGTTAGCAGTTGGCTTGAGGATGAGTAAGGTAATAGTGGTGGGGGCCTATTGGCACCCAAATATTTGGGACCATTTTTGCACACGCGCACAAACAAAAGTTGTGTACGCTCATCTAGTAGTTTTTCCAGCTCCTAAGGAGATTCGTGAAAGAATTCCATAGTTCACACATTGGACCGTGTTTTGTTAAGAAGTGCACCAAGTCTAAAGGAGGTCAAAGGCATGTCAGTCTGAGTTTTTTTAGTTGCGTTGGAAACCTAGAAGATGCCCTTAGAAAGAAATAAAGGAATCATCAGGATATCTCTTGGAATGATTGCTGCAAATAGAAGATGAAGACATGGGGAAGATAAAATATGAACTGGCTAGGAAGTTAAGATTTCCCCTAATGCAAAGAACCTACGTGGAGCCTTGACAGGTACCAAAAGCATGCAAGGTCATTAGATCATAAAAAAAAGTGGAGTAGAAAAGTGAAGGAAAACTCTCCCTAGAAGAAAGAGATATAAAATAAAGCTATCAACTCAAAAAGGAGGTTGGTTAATTTTTGAATGCATTAGTCCTAGAGCTCTGAGTTGGCCTATTGTAATCCCATGTTGTATGGAGAAGTATCATGTGTGTTGTATCTTTTTGAATATTAAATCTTAAGACAAGGTGCATACTGTTGTATTCCCACTATTTATATAGTAATGAGATGAAGTCTTATGGATGTACAACTCAGTTATTTAACATAATGTATATCTCTAATGTGATGGAATACATCCAGTAATAAATTTATGGAAATTATGTTCTATCTTGTGTTTGGTATGAATCGGTAACACTTGTGCATGTATTGTTTTAATTATTATTCCTTTTTAGATTATCATATATGATTTACATGGATTCCATTTGTAGTATTGTTAGTTATGTTTGATCCTCCATGCCCGACACAATACCTAATGGTCTCTCTGGTCCTCTCTACATCTCAGGTGAGACCTTCCTCGACCTTGACAAGGGATTGATATGTCGATTATTAGCAGTTTTTTTTGGACATGATCTAGATGAACCCTGGGTCTCAAACCCCCCACTATTAAGAAGGTCAGTGCATGCACAAGCATGTACTGAAACAATGACACTGCTCAGTGCCAACAACAACTGTCAGGCTGCTAAATTGAAGCTTTTAAGTGACCTGAAACACTAAATTGTCAAACCAGGGTTGGTAAACTTCGAGATGATACACTGTATGTGTAGGTAAGCTAATTCCTATATAAAGACTATCCTAAAAAGAAAACATAAACTCACTCTGAGAAATTGAATCTTAATGACGATCTTGCAACTTAGCATGTCCTATTCAAGTCATCAACAGAAAACAGTCTTATGTTTAAATGTTGGTACTTCTATCTCCGTTCATAAGTATGATTCCACAAGCTTATTCCACCACTGATTTTAATCATCTATCATCATCATTGCTATTAAAGCCACGACAGAAAGAGTGTTTCCTCAAATGCATTTAATCTGGTTATCAAAAACAATCTAAATCTGTCTACAGGAAAACAGAGTATTATTCTACCTACTGGTACCGAAAGCTTCCTTTGATTTAACTGCAATCTAACTGTTCTAAGTAAGCAGAGTAACTAACTGTTTAACAAAGAAAAGTTCATTCACACTCTAAGTTATGCTCGAATTGAAAATGAGAATCCAAACAAACCATGTTCATACCCTAAACCCTACAGGCAGCAGTCATGCGTTCAATACCCATCAACATAAAAGATAACAGTAAGCTGGAACGATTCAATTGAAGAATAGATAAACACGATTCTAAAACAACTAAATCAATGACATACAATGAGTTGTAGATGTACCATTCATGTAAGCAAATGATAACACACTGAAACACTAAATCTATGAACGTTAAGCTACCTCGTATGCAAGTTCTAAAACACTGAAATGAACTAAATCTGAAGCAGAGTAACACGGTGACTTGAACTGGTTTGGCGGGCCCAACCAAACGACACAAATGCTGGAAGTAATAACCAGCACTACTCAATCATGCTACGCAAACATTGTATCAACTTCACATTCCATTAACGCATAAGAGAATACTCAAATCGTATGACAGTCGTGTAACATAACGTAATAGCAGTTTGTATTCAAAAACATGTGTTCACGATGTAACATAATCCAACCTGTTCTCAGGAGTGATCGCGGGTTTATATATAAATCCTTCTGTCTATAACAGTCTAAAACAAAGATGCATAAAGCAAACGGATCCCCGATACGAAAATAGTCATGGAATCAAGTTTTAAAACGTACTTCACATCTTCGTGACACGTAGTGTCACGAAGTGTGAACGATGAAGAATCACGACCCAGTTTTATCATTATGCCTTCAAGCACCCTGTGGGCGCTAACTCCAGATGTCATGCGAATCTCTCTGTCTCCCATTCGGTCCATAATGCACAGATCTTGAGCGGCTCCAGTGGTATCTCCACGGGTACGAGTTGGTACCTGGTACCGACATCCTGTTCTAACAATAGAAGTGGTACCTAACCCAAGCAACAGTAGTTCCAATATCAATTTAAAGCATCAAAGTGCATAAAAATAGCTTGAAATGTAAAGATACCTTAAGTAACCCCATTGAATGGTAGGGAGATGTCAATTATGTCAAAACAAGGCCAAAAGGGTGGTACTGGCATATAAATGGAGGTCTGTGGAGTATAATATAGGCAAAAAAAACATGATCAAAACCGGAGACCAACATGCCCCCACACTAAAGTCCTTGCCTGTCCTCAGGCAACAAAAATCAAAAACTGGTAGCCATCAGAGGGTTGCAGCGGCTGCAACCAGCATTTGTAGCCTCTCCTGCTTCTTCAGATTCCTAATTTCTTTCTTGAGGGCTCTGTTGATTATGACATGATTTCTGGCAATCCTCTGAAGTTTCCTATTCCTTTTGAAAATACCCTTATTCCTCTGCTTTAACCTTTCAATTTTTTACAAGAGGTGAGTCACCCTGAGTTTCAGAAGTTCGTTTTTGGTTTTAATATGCCTGTCCAGTACAATGTACTCATGCAACTTCTCCTTCAATCTGCTATTCTTGCTCTCTAGTTTTGCCACCATTGGTTTCAAGGATCGACTGGAGGAAATCTCGCAGTGAGTTTCAAATGTTTGGTCCTGGCCTGGTTGTGGTGAGGGACTCGATGCATGCATGAGTTCTTCGGGACTTTGAACAGGGGTGTGAAATCTATTGGAATTATGGTCTGAACTGAATTCGGGAGTGAATGCATCTGGGTTGCGTTCATAAGTATCATCTGGATCAAAATTACGATCTGGGCTGAGTTCATAGTTGTCAATTGGATCTGGATGAACGGGGCTGAGTGCAGAAGTGTCAACTAGATTGGGTTCAGGGGTGAACTCTTTTGGCATCTGAACAGGGGTACCGGTTGGTACCTGAACGGACTTATTCTGCACATTTCCCTTAGGTGTAGTAGCCTGCCGATTTGTTTTATGGTTCTTTCGAATGAGTTGGGACAAATTCCAAGTCATCTCAGATGGCTCTGGGGCATCCTTGTGACCATATATACTTTCCAATCTTTCTTGTGGGGGGTAACTGGGTACCGAGTTGTCCATTCCCGACAACACGCTTTTGCATTTTCTTTTCGGGTTCCTCCTCGGCTTATCAATTGACTCGGCTAGTTCCTCCACATCAATTATGTTCTCGGCAGCTGGGGGAGAACTCGAGACTTCAATGTTTACTTCTGTGGGTGTGGTGGCCTTCCCAGTTTCAGTATTGGCTTCCACCTCATCATCAATTGGAGGTTCGGGCTCAGGGTTCCCAGCATAGTCTTTAGTCAGGGTTTTGACCTTCTTTTTCTTGGAGTTCAACCTTTTGTGTGGGGGAACGGGTTTCACACTCCTAGATTTAGACTGGGCATAGGCGAGGGTTTTTACAATGAAGAGGTCCCAAGTTTCTTGCTTTTTCAATAGTGTAGATGTAATCAATATTTTAACTAAACCAAAGTGAAACAAACTCCCTCGAAACTCACTAGCCCTTTGGACCTGTTCGGCCATCCTTTTTAAACTTTTTAACAAGAAATAGGGTATGTTTAACAGAGTACCTGTGAAGTGCAACAGAAGTCGAGCATGGCAGGGGAATATAATGGTATATCGACCCTCACACGTTAGGTAACACTGGAGGATGACCAACACTTGGGCCCACTGTGGTTCCAGCCAAGATCGCGACGTTCCCTCGGACCATTTTGTTTCTCAGTACTGAGGTTTCAACAGTTGTGCACATAGATTTTTATCAACCGGTTGTCCCTTCGTCCATCTTTGGCCTGTGGTCGGCAATTGAATTGCCTCTGCAATAAACTCCTCTGTGACCTCGAACTCAAGTTCGCCCACCTTGGCAGTCCCATCCTCAAAATGCAGCACAAACTGGAGTGTGATGGCATCGTTATACCCATCGAACTTTTCAGAAATGGCTCCCACCCTGCTTGCTTAAAAATATCTCTCGTTGCCCCATATTCTGGGAGGGCTTCCAAGTCAGCGTATGTTTCTAGCTCGTGGCGATTCTCTACCATGGCTCTTCTTGGCATCACATGGGAAGTCTATCAGTGGCAGCGAAGGTAGGGTGAGGGAAATGAAGGTTGGATGAGGGTGACGAAAGGAGAAAATGCAATGAAAGGAACGGTCGGGAAGAAAATTATATGAGAAGATTTGAATCGTCGTGGAGATAGATAGGGTGTCGGAATCATGATGAGAGTCATACGAGGGTGTCGAGTTATCATATCCAGTCAAATCGAACTTAGTTCCGGTAATGGTGTATGTTTATGACATGAAATTTCATGGAGGTTCAGTTCATTAGGTACCAGTCGTGGAAATGATGGAATGTTATGGAGTAATTAAGGCATCCTTAGTTCAAACATTAGTATGAAAATTAATACAATAAATCGATACGAACTAAACACACCTAAGTTACATTACCTCTACCCATTGTTATGCAAAGCTTGCTGTGAAATTGTCTTTTGAAGTTAAGTCTGGGTTTGAAGGGCGCAAAAATTGTAGCTGCTCTGGTCTTTCTGATGATCCTGTAACTGATGAACTCTGCGCTGGTACCGAATGGTACTACTGGAACATTCAGGAGTCTGCAGAAGAATTTGAACAAATAATATCGTTCTGAGAAAAAAACTTCCTGTGTATAACAGTAGATTATCTTATGATGACCCCTGAACCTGGCTCTTGTTCTGTCCTGAGAAAAATCAACTGAAATCATGTCTTCAAACAGCTTCAAAGCATCTCCCATGGTACAAGTCTGATTTGTGTGAATAG
>SNQJ01S0011494.1:57229-74543 GCA_010110895.2 Picea sitchensis | reverse complement strand
TTGAAATGTAAAGATACCTTAAGTAACCCCATTGAATGGTAGGGAGATGTCAATTATGTCAAAACAAGGCCAAAAGGGTGGTACTGGCATATAAATGGAGGTCTGTGGAGTATAATATAGGCAAAAAAAACATGATCAAAACCAGAGACCAACAACAACCATGGTCAACCATAGTCAAACATGGTCAAATATCACAATGTGACATAATATTGAAGTCAACCTCTTAAATTCTTTCTCTTGAAATGTCACAATGTCATATAACATTGAAGTCAACCATATTATCAGCCTCTTAATGTCACATAATGACTATAATATTAAAGTCAACTTATTAATTACATAATATGATACTATTGTGACATTATGTACTTTTACAAGGTATTAATTATAGGATTTGTATATAACTATTGAGGAATGTCACAATGTGAATTAACCCTTGATAAATGTTGCAATGCAACATAAACATTGAGGAATGCAACAATTTGACACAAGTCAACCAACTTGAACATTGCATTATGACATAACCATTAATGAATATCACAATTCATCATAACCCTTAAGTAATGTCGCAATGCGACATATGTTGAGATTTGGTAGCTTGGAGGTACTTCTGCATTGGCAGCACTCAACATGCGGAGTGACCAAGAAAATTATCCCCCAGTGACTTTATAATTATAAAGTGACATTATAAAGTGATTTTATAAAGTTGAGTCTTTTAATTTCGAAATAAAAAAGTGACTTTATGATGTTATGGGTCACTTTATTAAGTTAAGTGACCTCAACGAATGATTAAATCATGACTGTTGATCTCAAGGGTAAGTGAAGAGTCACTTGAGGGAGATCAAGGGTTAGAGGAGTTACAATTCGAAATTGATAAAAGACAACTCATTAGGAGATGAGGGCGCACTTGTTGAAGAGATCTTGAGGGATATTGAAGGGGCATGCATCCCAAGGATGTTTCTTAGCTTGGAGGGAAAGGGTTTCAACAGCCAGGAGGAGGCACACATTACTAGATAGCATCAGCTTCAGTGGAGTCTGTATAGTATGGATTAGAGGAGGCCATACAACATCTTTTTTTTTTCTTTGCAGCTCCAGCCAACTCAAAAAATTATGCTGTGTATTGGCATGATTTTATAGGAGTTTCTATGTCGATAATAAATCCGTACAGCAAGGTATAGATCTGTACCTTTTTTCTGGGCACAAAAACTGAGGCATATTTCTGATATTGGTGGTTGTACAGTCCATACAAATTGTACAAGAAATTAGTTTTTGATTTCAGACTGTGTTACTATGGATTTATATGTTGTTTTTGTTCATTGAGAGTGAATGTACAGATGATAAATGTTGATTTAAAGCTATTGTTGTAACTCGTAAATTTTCCTAAAGCTGAATAAGAAACTTTCTCTTCAATTTTTCACATTTTCTGTGTTATTCTTCTTGGGTTTTACCCATAATTTGTCATGGTGCATTATGGATATTTTTTCCACTGTTAGAATGTATTTCTGTGGCAGATTTAGTTTCAAAACTATGTTATTTAGTGTTTTTGCTCATTAAGTGCAGCTAGTAAAGGTTTTAATGCTTGGTTGTTAATACTTAATTGGAGGTTGAAATCTGGGTATGATATAGTGATTTTCTAAACTAATTTAAACATGTTATCAGAGAAGGTGCTCTAAAGTTCAGTGGGAAAAATTTTGGCACTTGGGACATCAAGTGATTTACTGGTACATTAGCTTGAAGAAGATAGAAAAAGGTTCTTTGTCAGGTGGACAAAGATGACTTCCAACATCAGGATTGAAGATAGATTGGATGGGGTTTCCAACTACCTGCAGTGGAAGGTTAGAATAAGCAGTTTTATCAAGGAGAACAATCGTGGTCATTTGCGAGCATCGTTGTAGTTGTACCTACATATCCCACAGCTCTTGATGTTCATGAGGTGAATGAAGACAAGACTCAAAGAATAATATTGGATGTGGTCAGAGACCACCTTATTCCACACTTGGCTAAGAAAAAGACAACCAATGGAATGTGGGTTGCATTGAAATGATTTTATGAGGCTAAGAACGAGAACCGGAAAATGGCTCTCCGGGACAAGCTCCATGGAGCTAGGATGGTCAAAGGAGAGAGTGTGGCCACCTACCTCACTCGGGTTGCATAGGTGAAGGACCGATTGGCAGCTGTTGGAGAAGTCATTCCTGACTCAGAGTTGGTGCGGATAGCCCTCAAAGGCTTCACCAAGGAGTGGGAGGTTTTCGTCAAGTGTGTGGTGGGGAGAGAGAATCTCCTTTATTGGAGTATATTGTGGGATGATTTTACACAGAAGGAGATCCAGAAGGGGTCTCAGGAAAAGCTATTGGATGGTGCAGATGACAAGAACGTTTCTCTTGTGGCAAAGGAAAATGAGAAGAAGAAGGACAGGAGCAAAGTGAAATGCTTTGCATGTCACAAGACTGGCCACTATGCTAGTCAATGTATGAACAAGAAGAAGAAGAAGAAACTAGAACCAGAGGTGGAAACATCAACTCAGGTTGCAGATTTTGTTGAGAAATTTGATAAGGAGTTCTCTCTCATGGTCGGTCTCGTGGGCAGTGGATGCCTTATGTTCGAGGACATTGAGTCGTGGTTTGTGGACAATGTTTCCTCTCGGCACATGACTGGGTTGAGGTCAGTTTTCCTCGATCTTACAGAGATTGACTCAGTCTGTAGAGTGAAATGTGGATCCGGCCCACAACTTGCAGTAAAGGGGGTTGTAAGGGTGGAATTCCAACTAGATTTAGGAGGTATTTTGGAGGTTGGCGAGGTGTTATATATTCTAGAGTTGAAGGTTAATTTTCTCTCAGTGTCAACTTTGGATGAGAGTGGATTTGGAGTTTTTTTCCACGGTGGAGATGTGTTTTTATATCCCGTGGGAGAAACTGCTGACACAACTGTGATGCTTGGTGTCAAGTATGAGGGTTGGTACAGGTTGTTGGGTAGACCTGTGTTGGGGTCCAGTGGATTTATGGACTCAGATTCTATGTCGGAGAGTTGGTGGGTAGCACGGAAGAGAGAGTTGGTACATGGTACTCAGTCTTCTTCCAGGACTCTCAAGGGACTCAGTAGGCATGAGTCGACATAGTTGGATTCTTAAAAGAGTGTGCAATATCCTAGGAGCATGTCTTCAGCTCATGGTAAAATGGAGGTAGCAGCAGAGGCTCCCAGTACAGTGGGAGTAGTGGATTCATGTTCAAAGGGAGCAGAGAATTCTAGTACATAGGGACCAACTATGGCAGCTGATGAGATGGAGAAAGATTCTAGTGGTGATACCAGAAGTACCTCTCTCACTAAGAGGGAGTGTTGAGATTTGGTAGCTTGGAGGTACTTCTGCATTGACAGCGCTCAGCATGCGGAAGTGACCAAGCAAATTATCCCGTGGTGACTTTATAATTATAAAGTGACTTTATATAGTGATTTTATAAAGTTGAGTATTTTAATTTCGAAATGTAAAAGTGACTTTATGATGTTATGGGTCACTTTATTAACTTAAGTAACCTCAACGAATGATTAAATCGTGACCGTTTATCTTAAGGGTAAGTGAAGAGTCACTTGAGGGAGATCAAGGGTTAGAGGAGTTATGATTCAAAATTGATAAAATACAGCTCATTAGGAGATGAGGGCGCACTTGTTGAAGAGAGATTGAGGGAGATTGAAGGGGCATGCATCCCAAGGAGATTTCTTAGCTCGAAGGGAAAGGGTTTCAACATCTAGGAGGAGGAACGCATACCTAGGAGGATTGGAACGCATTCCTAGACATCATCAGCTTCAGTAGAGGCCGTACAGTACGGATTGGAGGAGGCCGTACAACGTCTTTTTGTTTTCTTTGCAGCTCCAGCCAACTCAGAAAATTTTGCTATGTATTGGCACGATTTTCTAGGATTTTCTCTGTTGATAATAAATCCATACAGCAAGGTACAGATCTGTACTTTTTTTCTGGGCACGAAAACTAAGGCATATTTATGATATTCGTGGTTGTACAGTCCATACAGATTGTACAGGAAATTAGTTTTTGATTCCAGACTGTGTTACTATGGATTTATATGTTGTTTCTGTTTAGTGAGAGTAAATGTACATATGATAAATGTTGATTTAAAGATGTTGTTGTAACTCATAAATTTTCCTAAAGCTAAATAAGAAAATTTCTCCTCAATTTGTCACATTTTCTGTGTTATTCTTCTTGGGTTTTACCGAGAATTTTTTATGGTGCATTATGGATATTTTGTCCACTGTTAGAATGTATTTCCGTTGTAGATTTAGTTTCAGAACTATGTTATTTAGTGTTTTTGTGCATTAAGTGCAGCTAGTAAAGGTTTTAATGCTTGGCCGTTAAGACTTAATTGGAGGCTAAAATCTGGGTATGATATAGTGATTTTATGAACTAATTTCAACAACATAACCCTTGATGAACGTTGCAATGCAACACAACCATTGAGAATAATACAATTTAAAAAATGTTAAACAAGATGAACATCACACTATTACATAACCATTGGCGAACATCACATTATGACATAACCATTGGTGAACATCAAAATACAACATAACCATTGAGGAATGTCACATGAGACCTAACACTTAATGGTCATTGCAATGTGACATAAAAGTTGAGGAACACAACAATGTGTTACACGTAAAATTTTCATGCTACCCAGTGTCATACTAAGCGTCGCACTTTTGTCACTATTCCATTAAGTGTCATAATACAAAAACGACACTTTACTAAGTGTCACACTTATGTGCAATTGCATTGTTAAGTGTCGTAATATAAAAACAACACTTTCCTAAGTGTCACATTCATGTTTTAGCAACTTAGACACAGTGGGACAACATTTTGTCACTTCCCTAGTCAGGAAAAATAAGAGAACATCATTTTATGAAGGCCAAACATATGCTTTTTACCCTAAGTTTGACTTTGTTGGAAGGGTGGTGCTCCCCTACCCATCTTTAGGGGGTGTCAGTCCCTGGGTGAAACTCCCTAGACCACTGTCAGGGGGCATCAGTACTGATGCCATGTTTCAAGATTTGGGGGAGCATCAGTCATTTGGGCCTAATTCCACCTTTATCTAAGGGACATATCCGAGGATATTTGGGTGGATATGGATGAGTGATGACTCATAGCCTAGAGTCACTCAAATTCCCTTCCATTATGGGGTTCCAAATCCTAACTTAGAAAGAAAATATCACAACCTTCCCTTTATTTGATAATGGTGTTATAGCTTGCCAAAGCCTATATAAGAAAGGCCATCCATGGGGGAAAGGGATATGAATTATATAAGGTGTGGAACTTTTTGATCTTAAGAGAAT
The DNA here is from genome assembly GCA_010110895.2 of Picea sitchensis. Taxonomy (NCBI): domain Eukaryota; kingdom Viridiplantae; phylum Streptophyta; class Pinopsida; order Pinales; family Pinaceae; genus Picea; species Picea sitchensis. The sequence continues at coordinate 69,209 of SNQJ01S0011494.1, read as the reverse complement.
ATTTGGAATACAAGTGTGTTCATCCAAGGGCTGGAGGAAATAAGTCTTGGAAGACTAGCGCCATCATCCATATGTAAGTTTTCACTTGTGATGAATAAACTTGGTTTATTCGTTTCAATTGTTGTTTGTGCATTTTTCTAATTCTTACGTCAAATAAAGCTTAGATATATTAGTCTTTTCCTAATGAGATATAGTAGAATTAGAGTTGTTTGTATCCTATTCTTACAGATTCCTTTGATCATCTAGAAGCTTGGAGCAGTGAGGTCAAGGTTTGGAGCAACGCAGACAAAATTCAGACTTAAGGTTAGTCTAAATCTCTCCTTATATCTATAGTATTAAAAGATTAATCTAAAAGGAATTCATTCACCACTTGTTTCGAATCTGGCTTAGGTTATGTTTGTATTCTAAGGAGAATTCAACCCATCCCAAGGGTGAATTTCTCACAACACAATGTGACATAAATAAACCGAGATAAATTTCATGATGCGATGTAACCATATTATCAATGTCTTAATGTCACAACATTGCATTTAACATTGAATTCAACCTCTTAATGTGACAATGTGATATAATATTGCAGTCACCCATAATGTTGTAATGTGATATTTTGTTGAAGTTAACCTCTTAATGTTGGAACGTGACATTCTGTTGAAGTTAACCTCTTAATGTCACAATGTGACATAATTTCAATTCAACCTCTTAATTTTGATGTGACATAATGTTCAATTCAACCTCAATTTTATAATCTAATATAAAAATCAAGTCAACCACCATAATGTGACATGTGACATAATATTGAAGTCAAGCTCTTCATGTCGAAATGTGACAAAATATTGCAGTCAACATCTTCATGTCGAAATGTGACAAAATATTGAAGTCAACATCTTCATGTCATACTGTTATATAATACGAAATTCAACCTTTTAATTTCATAATATGATATACTCTTGAATTCAATCATCCTATCCCAATGTGACATAATATTGAATTCAACCTCTTACATTATTTCTCTCGAAATGTCATAAAGTCAATCGTTGTTTCCAAAAGTCAACCATAACCAACCATATTTAACCAAAAATAATCAAAGTCAACTACAATCAACTATAGTCAAAATAGTCAATTATAGTCAACCATCATCATTCAAATTCAACCACATAATATTGAAGTCAACCTCTTACATTATTTCTCTTGAAATGTCACAAAGTCAATTGTTGTTGCCCAAATTCAATCATAACCAACCATAGTTAACCAAAAACAATCAAAGTCAACTATAATGACAACTATAGTCAAAATAGTCAATTATAGTCAACCAACATCATTCAAAGTCAATCGCATACCATAGTCACTCATTTTATACCTAAGTTAACCAAAGTTAACAACATGTTATAGTCAACTACCCTTAACTAAAGTCAACCTACTATAAACCATAGTTAACCATTATGAATTGGTTTAACATGGTAAAAAAACTAAATTCAACCTTTACATGGTCAACTAATGTCAAAATTAAAATTAAATATGGTTAGAAACCATATTTATTAAAAGATGGTTGATTCAAAATAATAATTAATTAATAGGTTTTGTTATTGCAAACCACAATATGGAAACAACTAAGAGAACACCTACCCACTGTCACCTTAGATAGGTATTCTCGTCACTTTAGAGATGAAGTAATCACCTCAAGGGGGGAATCCTCGTGACCCTAGGGGAAATGAGATGTAATATGAAGAGATGATGAAGTATCCCCATATAGGTCAATTATGGAAGGTAAAAAGTGCTTAAAAAGAGTCTTGCAGATGGTGGAAGATGCACCATAGTATAGAAGACCTGCCAAGAAGTGATTGTACTTTCCTAAGACACAAGGAAAACAAGGATACAAGCCCAATAATGTGATGGAAAATAAATTTAATCTTTCTGTCACTAATTGAATCAATAAACAATGATATACATCAACAACAAAATTATAATAAGATCTTCATATAAAATTTCTAAAAGTCTAGTTAAGGATGCAAGAGACTAGCTAGCAATGACTAGTTTATCTCAAGTAATAAGGCATGATACTTTAGCAACAAGATAAGTCTGTCATAAACAAGTACTAAAGAGATAATTATCAGCCTTATGACTATAGAAAACAAGTTTTTACAACAAATAAATCAACCACCAAAACTTTCCAACAATCCACCCAAAAAGTGCACTGAGACTAGTAGAGGATAGGGGCAAACTTTTAGCAACTTCTAAAGGTAAGTTTGTAAGTAATTAAGATATTTTTTTTAGGTTTTATACAGATCTAATGGATGTATATTAATTTTTTAACAAAAAAAATAACTACTTGGAGAAATAAAATGCTTTTGTGGCCTTAGCAGGCTTAGAACACATAGAAAATATTCCAACTTAGACGATCTGAATATCTCAACTTTTTATGATTACGAATGCAATATTTTTTTTCTCTAATGCAAGAATATTAGTTTCTTTATATTGGGTAAATGGAGTATCTTGATTAAAAAAGTTGTATTATTTACTTCCTTGGGTTTGTAATCCCTTTTACTCCCCAAGGCAAACCTTAACCAATAAGGAAAACCTAGGAGGGTGTAAGTCCTTTTACTCCTCCTAGTATCCTTTGCACCAAAAAATATTTCAAACAATTACAATGGACTTGGAGGGGCTTGAGGGGGTTTTATTCCATTATTATCCCCAATAAATAATCATTTTAAGGTAACAACCAAGAAAAGATATCAATAAACATGAAATCCTTACCTAGTTGAAGCATTAACAAGATGAAACCCTAAGTCTAGTTAAGGATGCAGGAGACTAGCTAGCAATGACTAGTTTAACTCAAGTAATAAGGCATGAGACTTTATAAACAAGATAAGGATGTCATAAACAAGTACTAAAGAGAGAATTATCAAACTTATGGCTGTATAAAACAATTTTTTACAACAAATAAATCAACCACCAAAACATTCCAACAATCCACCCAAAAAGTGCGTTGAGACTAGTAGAGGATAGGGACAAACTTATAGCAAATTCTAATGGTTGGTTTGTGAGTAATTAAGATATTTGTTTTAGGTTTTATACATATCTAATGGATGTATATTAATTTTTTAACAAAAACAATAACTACTTGGAGAAATAAAATGCCTTTGTGGCCTTATCAAGCTTAGAACACATAGAAAATATTCCAACTTAGACGATCTCAATATCTCAACGTTTTACGATTACCAATGCAATAATTTATTTCTCTAATGCATGAATATTAGTGTCTTTATATTGGGTAAATGGATTATCTTGAATAAACAATTTGGATGAGTTACTTCCTTGGGTTTGTAATCCCTTTTACTCCCCAAGGAAAACATTAACCAATAAGGAAAACCTAGGAGGGTGTAAGTCCTTTTACTCCTCCTAGTATCCTTTGCACCAAAAAATATTTCAAACAATTACAATGGACTTGGAGGGGCTTGAGGGGGTTTTATTCCATTATTATCCCCAATAAATAATCATTTTAAGGTAACAACCAAGAAAAGATATCAATAAACATGAAATCCTTACCTAGTTGAAGCATTAACAAGATGAAACCCTAAGTCTAGTTAAGGATGCAGGAGACTAGCTAGCAATGACTAGTTTAACTCAAGTAATAAGGCATGAGACTTTATAAACAAGATAAGGATGTCATAAACAAGTACTAAAGAGAGAATTATCAAACTTATGGCTGTATAAAACAATTTTTTACAACAAATAAATCAACCACCAAAACATTCCAACAATCCACCCAAAAAGTGCGTTGAGACTAGTAGAGGATAGGGACAAACTTATAGCAAATTCTAATGGTTGGTTTGTGAGTAATTAAGATATTTGTTTTAGGTTTTATACATATCTAATGGATGTATATTAATTTTTTAACAAAAACAATAACTACTTGGAGAAATAAAATGCCTTTGTGGCCTTATCAAGCTTAGAACACATAGAAAATATTCCAACTTAGACGATCTCAATATCTCAACGTTTTACGATTACCAATGCAATAATTTATTTCTCTAATGCATGAATATTAGTGTCTTTATATTGGGTAAATGGATTATCTTGAATAAACAATTTGGATGAGTTACTTCCTTGGGTTTGTAATCCCTTTTACTCCCCAAGGAAAACATTAACCAATAAGGAAAACCTAGGAGGGTGTAAGTCCTTTTACTCCTCCTAGTATCCTTTGCACCAAAAAATATTTCAAACAATTACAATGGACTTGGAGGGGCTTGAGGGGGTTTTATTCCATTATTATCCCCAATAAATAATCATTTTAAGGTAACAACCAAGAAAAGATATCAATAAACATGAAATCCTTACCTAGTTGAAGCATTAACAAGATGAAACCCTAAGTCTAGTTAAGGATGCAGGAGACTAGCTAGCAATGACTAGTTTAACTCAAGTAATAAGGCATGAGACTTTATAAACAAGATAAGGATGTCATAAACAAGTACTAAAGAGAGAATTATCAAACTTATGGCTGTATAAAACAATTTTTTACAACAAATAAATCAACCACCAAAACATTCCAACAATCCACCCAAAAAGTGCGTTGAGACTAGTAGAGGATAGGGACAAACTTATAGCAAATTCTAATGGTTGGTTTGTGAGTAATTAAGATATTTGTTTTAGGTTTTATACATATCTAATGGATGTATATTAATTTTTTAACAAAAACAATAACTACTTGGAGAAATAAAATGCCTTTGTGGCCTTATCAAGCTTAGAACACATAGAAAATATTCCAACTTAGACGATCTCAATATCTCAACGTTTTACGATTACCAATGCAATAATTTATTTCTCTAATGCATGAATATTAGTGTCTTTATATTGGGTAAATGGATTATCTTGAATAAACAATTTGGATGAGTTACTTCCTTGGGTTTGTAATCCCTTTTACTCCCCAAGGAAAACATTAACCAATAAGGAAAACCTAGGAGGGTGTAAGTCCTTTTACTCCTCCTAGTATCCTTTGCACCAAAAAATATTTCAAACAATTACAATGGACTTGGAGGGGGTTGAGGGGGTTTTATTCCCTTATTATCCCCAATAAATAATCACATTAAGGTTACAACCAAGAAAAGAGAGCAATACACACGAAATCCTTACCTAGTTGAAGCATTAACAAGATGAAACCCTAGTTCACCAAGCAAATTCCACCATAAAGAAAGAAACAAGCCTCCAAGAGATCTAGCGCATCATTCATCCATCCAATAGAAATGATAAACCATCACAAGATAATGTAACCAAGAGAGATAAAGAGAGTTTCCCAAGTACGACGTAAATTTCAACCAAGTATCCTTCTCCACATGGGATAACTATGATAAAAATGAAATAAAGTTGATCTCTATTTATACAAAATATTCTAAACATAGTTTGTCCACAAAATTTAGGGTAAAATACAAGATAAGGGGTCAAAAACCCTTATCTTTCCCCTTTACAAAAATAATATTATTTAACTCATACGTTTCACATATAGAAACCTTAAAACATGATGTCACCCTTTTTTTGGGCAACGTTTGGCACTTTAGGTCAAACCGTTGAGTTGGAGAAGGAAAGGATAGGCCTCCAAAGGCCAATAGTATTAAACCAAGGTTTTTCTTCCACTATTCATGGGCTTCTTCCTTCAAAACGTGATGATTTTCCATCATCACCACCAAACGCTAGCCCTAGGTGACGTCAAGTCCCTAAAAGGTGACATTTTTCCCCTTTTAAGCAAGTTGTTTGGCATGTAGGGGGTGGGAAAGGTCCTCCAATTTTTCCTCTAGGCCTCCAAAGGCATTCCATCATCATATAGAGTGTGGGCCCTTTGCATCCAACCTGTGGGATTCAAGCCCCATGGAATCCCAAGTTAGGCTTGTTATTCCAAAACTGTCCACCAGCTAGGTCCGACAATGACAAATGGATACACCCTCCAAGGATCTAAAGTAAAATGCATCATGATGAATAAATAAAATCAATTAAATAGACATCTAAGCATCCACATCCAAACTACCTCATCAAAATAAACCCATTCTCAAAGAACCTATGTAATTTTCCAAGTTTAGGTATGAGAGGGTTGACAAAATGACTTATTGGGTGAATCTTTCCTTAAGTTTAGGGGTATTTCCAGAGGGGACCTCATTATAATTCATGTGGATGAGGTGTCATGGATGGGTGGAAGAACTTTTGGCATGGGTTTCATGACATACAAGGGGTTGTAGTGTCTTGTTTATGGGTGCCTTTGCAGAGGGTGTGTTGCACCTTTGTTTTCAATGCAACCTTTTACCAAACCCATTTAGCCTTTTATTATTTTTGGATGTTTCTAGGTTGAAGACAAGGTGGGGCTTCCACTTAAGCATGAAAAAATGTAACCAACTTGACTCTACCCTAGTCACGTCATGTTTCCCCAAGTTGAAAACATATGTGGGGTTTCTACCTAAGTAATAAAAACAATTCCCACACATGCTCCACCCTGGTTGGCATTTTGTCACCAGTTATTATTTTATGGGTCCCATAATTTTCTTATGAGAGAAATTTCATTATCCTCGGGATCCTTGGGCAAGCATCTAGAAGGTTAATGATGGATTTTATCTTTTTCTAGCTATAATCCTTTGGGCCTTCAACCCCTTCTTCCCATGAAATGAGGGACAACCCCTTCTTGGGTCAATACGCCCGAAAATACCAAAAGTTAAGGATACGAGGGGTTGAAATGTGGAAAGTGACAACTATGGTTGGGAATGGAATGATGAATTATCAAGAGGGCCTACCAGTATAAAACCTATCCCTAAGGGTGGCCCACTTACTAGGGCGCAATACCAACCATCAAAGTGAAACAAGGCAAGGAGAACAATGTCCAAGCAAAACGTCACATAATCAAAAGAAGTAATAGATGCAAAAAACTGAAATGCCTAAAATATTGAAATGACACTCAGAATAATACATGGCTTGTACCTCATGGAGAAATACCCAATGTCTTTCAGAGGCCATATGATGTGGTGGATTTCATCATGATGAACCTGAAGCTATGGTGGTGAGGTGGGTCTCTATTTGTGAAAGTGGACACTGCTGGTCAAAATGTATCTCGGTACTCCATGTATGCAACTTGAGGGCCTCGAGAGATCATCCGATTATTTACCCCTAGGAGCTTGGGATAACATCTGGCTCCTACTTGGGGACTTGTGCTCATCGTAGAGTGCATGCGAACCAAAACATATCTTGGTAGACCTATGCCTACATACACTGAAACAACCAACTATTAAGAGTAAGATGGATTCACTCATCAATTGTCCATATGATCAAAAACCAAAAATGACAACTAATCTATAAAATAGTTTTTTAGTATTTTTCATATATATGATGTAAATCAATAATGCAATTAGAGAAAAATGAAAAACCAAAAATGAAATGCAGTTAAACTACCATGAGCAATTAATATACAATATGCATGAAATCAAAATGACCTACCTACTTACCTGGGGCCCTGAAGATTAGGTCCTAAAATGTTAGGTGAAGTTGTACAACCAATGCAACCAACTGATCATCTCATCAAAATATCCCCCCTGTGCTTAATTACGTAAAACAACAAAGACAAGTTAAGCGCATAATGATCATGAGCATAAATAGACATATAATCAATGATGAAATGAAACTCATGGATATGGGTGGGAGGGAGGAAATATTGCTGGAAAGAACGTATGCAAGCCTGATCAATCCATATCTAAACGATATTATCATATGTAGATGAAGTCTCATATTCATGACTGAAATTGACCATCTCCTTTTCTTCATGTGTAGCAAGAATAGAAGTCAGGGAATCTTCAAGTTGATCTTCAAAATGATGTGTTTCATGGAAGTCTTCTTCATCACTGAAACCATATTTCCCTTCGATCATGCAAAATAAGGAATTTAATCTATGACATGTTTAAGGAAGATCAAGTGTCAACAAATCGGTAGGGTTTTCTTCAACGTTCTCTTTATCTGCAAGGTCGTGTTCTTCATTTTCTCTTGAAATTTCACTTCCCTCTGAGTTCTTAAGAGGAGGTAAAGGATCCCAAGAAAACCTGTTGATTTCCCAAATAAGGGGAAATGGGGTAAGGCACAGTCTCATGTTTAGAGAGAAACTCCCCCTTGGACTTAAGAAACATCGCCTCTTTATTTGTAAATCCCCACCAAAAGTCTCAATATGAAAGAACTTTTGTTTGATAGTGTGGACCTCAGAGTGACCTGGGATGACCACGACCTGGTGTCTATCAAAATATGAGCACAATGGCTAAAAATCCTCACAGAACAAATATGCATCCCCAAAAGGGTACATATCAAGGGATGATCGAAGATCACCCTGAGTATGCTGCGACAAGTCACCCTCGAAGGGGTAGAACAAATATGTGACCATATCCTCACTAGGCTAGAAAACATATAAATCATACATGTATGAAGACCAATCCTATGATGATGACAAGTCAACCTATTTTACTTTTGAGCTACCCTTAATGTCGTAAATGGGGTCTCTATCAAAAATGAAATGACCGAAATCCCATCTAAGTCTCCCAAACTGTATGAAATCATCAATGTGTATATCAACCATGTCAGAGAGGTTCTGCAAGAGATAATTTTCATCATCGAGGCTAATCATTTATTCATATTTGTTTGTAGGAGGAATACAAGTTTGAAAGACCTCACCCTCATCAAGCGAGAGAAAAGATAACAGTGTCTCAACATGTTGTGCCTTGTCAGGATTCTTCTTTCGCTTTATGGACATGCCCCTCCATCACCTCTTCATCATGAGGGGATTGATCCTTAGTGTAGGATTCTTTGTTTGTTTTTTCCAAAAAGGATCTGTTGCATCCAAGGGTTCCTCTAATACTTCTCCACTTCCAAATTCATGGAATAAAGTGTCATCAAGATCTTCAAAAGGATTACAACTCATCATGTTCTCTTCTTGATGTGTATGTGGAAAAAAGGCCAGGATGTCTTCATCAAATGGAAGGGAAAATATAATCACTTCATATTCATTGAATGTCTTGTCCATATCTCGAACATGAGAATCTTCATCGGGATCCTCATCTATAGGAAAACCTTCTCTACAAAGAGTGTCTTTGAGCTCTTGGAAATTATCTTGCAGATTCTGGGTAGTTGGTCAATAATGCATGAGGAATTATTCAGTGAGCTTTGTAGAAGACGGGATACTCCTTAGATTACATGAGTGTGCAAGTCAATTCCTTTGAATTGATTCCATTGAATATATAGAAATTTTTATCAGCACATCTTCATGTAGCACATTTAAGCTTGAAGCATACTTCATAAAACTCAGGACATGGGTGACTGCTAGAACTAGATCAAGATCAAATTTGGGGAAAATTTCCCTCCACTATGTAGAGCAATAATTTGGATATCCAGGGATATTCTGAACATCAAGAGAAGGATACACCTTATGGAATTCCCATGATAAGTCTTGTGAGGCCATGGTTCCATTATTTAGGGTAATACCTCAATGGAGTCACCAGATGAGATCAAGGCTCATCAAATGATGGGAAGGGTAATCAGGGAAAGGTGGGTTCTTGGGTTGTGGAGTCATTAGATGAACCTAGAAAGTTCATCAAAGAAAAGTGGGAAAGGGAACTTCCCTCAAGTGGATTTGCCAGGAAAACTAGGGAAAGGATTTGGTATAGATTGCCAAAGTGTCGTTAGGGTTCGGAAGAGGATTCAAAATCCTCCTCGGAAACGATGCCAAAATGTTATCGCACAAGTTATAGGTTGGGAAAATTCCAACCCAAACCACAATATGGCAACAACTAAGAGAACACCTACCCACTGTCACCTTAGATAATTATTCCCGTCACTTTAGAGATAAAGTAATCACCTCAAGGGGGGAATATCGATGACCCTAGCGGAAATGATATGGAATATGAATAGATGATGAAGTATCCCCCTATAGTTCAATTATGGAAGGTAAAAATTTCTTAAAACGAATCTCATGGATGGTGGAAGATGCACCACAATATAGAAAATCCGCAAAGAAGTGACTGTACCTTCTTGAGACACAAGTAAAAAAATGATACAAGCCTAATAATGTGTTGGAAAATAAAGTTAAGATTTATGTCCCTAATTTTAGCAATAAACAATGATATATATCAGCAACAAAATGATAATAAGAGCTGCAAATAAAATTTCCAAAAGTCTAGTTAAGGATGCAATAGACTAGCTAGCAATGAGTAGTTTAAGTCAAGTAATAATGCATGAGAATTTAGCAACAAGATAAGGATGTCATAAACAAGTACTGCAAAGATAATTATCAGCCTTATGGATGTAGAAAAAAAGTTGTTACAACAAAAAAATCAACCACCAAAACTTGCCAACAATCCACCCATAAAGTGTGGTAAGACTAGTAGAGGATAGGGGCAAACTTTTAGCAACTTTTGACAGTTGGTTTGTGAGTAATTAATAGATTGTTTTTAGGATTTTTGCATCCCTAATGGTTGTAGATTAAATTTTTAACAAAATAAAGAACTACTTGGAGAAACAAAATGCCTTTGTGGTCTTAGCAATCTTAGAACACATAAAAAATATTCCAACTTAGACGATCTCATTATCTCAACTTTTTACGATTACCAATGCAATAATTTATTTCTCCAATGCATGAATATTAATGTATTTATTTTGGGTAAATGGATCCTCTTTGATTAAACAAGTTGAATGAGTTACTTTTTCGGGGTTGTAATCCCTTTTACTCCCCAAGGAAAACCTTAACCAATAAGAAAAACCTAATAGGGTGCAATTCCTTTTACTCCTCCTAGTATCCTTTGCACCAAAAATTACTTCAAACAATTACAATGGACTTGGAGGGGGTTGTATGCCCTTATAATCCCTAAGAAATCATCACATTAACCTTACAACCAAGAAAAGAGAGAAATAAACATGAAATCCTTACCTAGTTGAATCTTTAACAATGAAACCATAATTCACCAAGCAAATTAAACTATAAAGAAAGAAACAAGCCTCCAAGAGAGCTAGTGCATCATCCATCCATCCAATAGAAAATATAAAACATCACAAGATAATGTAACCAATATATATAAAGAGAGTTTCCCAAGTAGGGTGCAAATTTCAGCCAAGTATCCTTCTCCACATGAGAATGCTATGATAAAAATGAAATAGAGTTGATCTCTATTTATACAAAATGTTCTAAACATAGTTTGTCCATAAAATTTAGGGTAAAACACAAGATAAGGGATCAAAATCCATTATCTTTTCCCTTTACAAAAAAAATATTATTTAACTCATACTTTGCACATAAAGAAATCCTAAATCATGATGTCACCCTCTTTTTGGGAAACGTTTGGATCTTTAGGTCAAGTCATTGAGTTGGAGAAGGAAAGGATAGGCCTCCAAAGGCCAATAGTATTCAACCAAGGCCAATGTGTCGAGTGTCCATCATCACCATGAAACCCTATCCCTAGGTGATGTCAATCCCCTAAAAGGTGACATTTTCCCCCTTTTAAGCAATTCGTTTGGCATGTAGGGCGTGGGAAAGTTCCTACAAGGTGTCCTCTAGGCATCCAAAAGAATTTCATTAGAATCTAGAGTGTGGGCCCTTGTAATCCAACCTATGGGATTCAAGCCCCATGGAATCCCAAGCTAGGCTTGTTCTTCCAAAACAATCCACCAGCTAGGTCTTGTAAAGACAAATGGATATGCTCTCCAAGGATATCAATTCAAAAGCATCATGATGAGTAAATCAAATCAATAAAAGAGCCATCTAAGAACGTACATACAAACCACCTCATCAAAGTAAACCAATTCTCAAAGACCCTATGTAATTTTCCAAGTTTAGGTATGGGAGGGTTGACAAAACGACCTATTGGGTGAATCGTTCCTTAAGTTTAGGGGTGTTTCCAGAGGGGACCTCCTTATAAGTGTAACACCCTGTTTCCCCTAGATTGTAAATATAACTGGACTCGCCAAGGACTATGGCAGACTCATA
>SNQJ01S0011494.1:39170-56213 GCA_010110895.2 Picea sitchensis | reverse complement strand
GTGTTAAAAGTCATGAGGCACGAGGACACGAAGCGATGAAGTGGCGAGAGGATCAGAGCCGTCCATCCGAGGAGGACAGGTGGCAGAGATCTGGTGATCTCGTGAGCTCGGAGCTTCGCGGGGTAGGAGTTCAAAAATTGGACACTCCAAGTCGTGAGTAGCGAAGCCACGAGAGGATCAGAGCCGTCCATCCGAGGAGGACAGGTGGCAGAGATCCGAGGATCTCGTGAGCTCGGAGGTTCGCGGGGTAGGAGTTCAAAAATTGGACGCTCCAAGTCGCGAGTGGCGAAGCCATGAGAGGATCGAAGCCGTCCATCTGAGGAGGAAAGGTGGCAGAGATTGAGAGATCTCGCGAACTTGGAAGTTCGCAGGGTGAGAGCCCAAACATTGGTTACTCCAAGTCGCGAAGATGCGAGGAGCGAGGAGGGAAGGAGAGTCGTTGGATCTGGGTCGTAGGAGGATCGTTGGATCAGGAACCTTATCACCTATCGTGCACTCGGGGTTCGGAGGTTGAGTGGGGCCACTTTCGACATCAGAAGTCGCGAAGTGTCGAGTGTCGAGGTTCATGTGGACGCGTGGCAGAGCCATAAGGTGGGACCCGCGTGGTCGACGGGTGGACACGCGTTTCCTAGAGATAGGAGTCGACACTCCGTTGAATTCTCGCATCTCGGGGGTTCGCGGAATAGGAGGGTGAAAGATCGACGGTTCAACCGGCGAGGTTGCGAGGTTGTGAGTAGTGAAGAATCCACCAAGGGAGGGGTCAACTCAAAATTGACCTATCGCATCTCGGGAGATCGCAACAGGAGAGCACGAGAGTTTGACTCATAAACTCACGAAGGTGCGAGTTTCGAGAGGCGCTGACGTTTAAGCCTAGCCTACGGTTACAGGCGGGGAGGGCGCTAACAAAGAAAGGAGCTATACCCGTATCGCCAGTTCGGGTGTTGAAAGATTGGAAAGGAAGAGTTGGAGGCTTTGATTTACGAACTCGCAAGATAGCGAGATTCAATTGATCTCCCGGTGGTAAAGTTGAGACCTCGGGATGAAGTTTGACATTAGAAACCCCGTAGCCCCAATGGTAGTTATGACCATGGTCATATAGAGGAGGCCATGTAACCAAGAGCTTAGCCTAGGAGACTAACTGGCATTTAAATGAATCAGGATGGTTGAAAGCAGAAATCCCGACGGAAAGGGACATAAGACCACGGTTATGTACAGAGAGTCGGGTAGGTAAATAGAAGACCGGTGAATCGGGGATTCTCATTGTTGAGAAAACAACGAAATTTTTTTATTATAGGTAGTGGGTATGTTACAATAAGTCATGTGGATGAGATGTCATGGATGGGGGGAAGATGTTTGGGAATGGGGTTTGTGACATACAAGGGGATGTAGTGTCTTGTTTATGGGTTCCTTTGTAGAGGGTGTGCTTTACCTTTGTTTTCAATGCAACCTTTTCCCAAACCCATTTAGCCTTTTATTATTTTAGGATGTTTTCCAGGTTGAAGACAAGGTGGGGATTCCACCTAAGAATGGAAAATTGTGCCCACAATGACTCTACCCTGGTCACATAATGCTTCCCCAAGTTGAAAACATGTGTGGGGATTCTACCTAAGAAATAAAAACAGTTCCCACACATGCTCCACCTTGGTTGGAATTGTTTCATTAGTTATTCTTTTTATGGGTCCCATCAGTTTCTTATGAGAGACATTTCATTATCCTTGGGATCCCTAGGAAAGTATGTATAAGGTTAATGATGGATTTTATCTTTTTCCAGCTGCAAGCCTCTGGGCCTTCAACCCCTTCTTCCCATGAAATGAGGGACATACCCTTCTTGGGTCAATACACTTGAAAATCCGAAAAGGTAAGGAGATGAGGGGATGAAATGTGGAAAGTGACAAGTATGGTCGGGAATGGGATGATGACTTGTCAAGAGGACATACCAGTAGGAAACCTATCCCTAAGGGTGACCCACTTACTAGGGCACAATATCAACCACCAAAGTGAAACAGGGCAAAGAGCATAATGTCCAAGCAAACGTCACATAATCAAAAGGAGTAATAGATGCAACAAAATCAAATGCCTCAAATATTTAAATGACACTCACAATAATACCTGGCTTGTACCTCATGGAGAAAGACCCATTGTCTTCCGGAGGCCAGCTGATTTGGTGGATATCGTCGTAATGAACCTAGAGTTGTGGTGGTGAGGTGGGTCTTTGTGTGTGCAAGTGGACACTGCTAGTCAAACTATCTCTCGGTACTCCATGTCTGGAACCAGTGGGCCTCGATACATCATCTCCTTAGTTATCCTTAGGATTTAAGTATAACATGTTTAATTATACTATTATTTTGTTATCTTTAATCAATTTAAAATAAAAAATTCTTAATAAATTAAACCATAGAAACCTTATCATATTTAATTAATTATAGATTTGATTATAGTAGTAAACTGTTTTCATTAATTATGTGTGTGTCTATAAAACAGACATATATTTTTATATATATTTTATATTTATAGGTTTTGTATGATTATGATACTTTTTGGATTTTGTATTAAAATGTATGAAAATGGGTATGTGATTTCGGTGATGGGTCTATGGTTTTATTGTGTCTCGGGAGTGGTTCAGATATTGGTTCTTTTTTATTGGCATTTTTAAGTCTCCCCCCCCGCCCCACAAACATGATGGAGGATTTGGTTGATTACTCTAATGATCCCATCATCGAAGAAAACATATGGGCATCGCTGGTAGCCCTCCCCTAGGCCCTCCCACTGTCTTCCATCCCTTTTGTCCCATCTTATTCCTCCCCCTCCCATATTCTCCCTCCCCCACTGATGATGCAAGAGCATCGATCCAAGCTAGCAGCACGCCATCCAGCCAACACATCAAAGCGTGCATTCAATGGAAAGGAGAGAGACGCAACCCTCTCAATTTTGAAATTTAAAATTTCAATAAATGATTGTAAGGTTGATAGAGCCAAAAGCCATGCATGTGCACAGGTTGTAGTTAAGGATGCCTTAAATGGTTGTAAGGCTGAGATCTAGATCCAATTCGAACAAGACAGCCATTCAATGTAATTGAATGTAAGTTAATGAGAGTTGGTGAGGATGGAGGGAAGAGCTCAAAGAGCCCCTCATGTAAAAGATCTTGGATCTTCTTTGTATCTATGATAGAGAGAGCTATGCGAGAGTAGAGAGAAGAGAGAACTGAGACTCAGTTGCAGTCCAGTCTTTGTAACCTTGTAAAGGCATTCATATAAATACAAACAGAGTAGTTTTTCCTGCATGTTGTTGCTCATGTGCTTGTGAGTTCATGAATGAATGTCTTTATATGTTTATGATATGTTGTATATGCATGTTAGACATGCATTTGCAGGGATAGATAGATCTTGTTGACTGTGATTTCTTTGATTCCAGGTCTGGGTTCTTTGTGGCTTCATGCAAGAGTGCATGACAAAACACTGCGGGTTCTGTAAGCCAGTGCATAGACTGCACTTATGAATTCTATGGAATTTGGATAGATTTGTACCAAGAGGCTGCACCAGAGGAAGTCATTAACTTAGGGAGGAGACTCAAGGTTGTTGAACACCTTGGAGGTGAGAATTATGCAGAGGGAGGCACAGAGAGAAGACAGAATTTCTGAGAATTTCTATAGAGCTCTGCCAGGAGGGCATTGAGCAGGTGCAAAGAGTGCACAGAGGAACTCTTATTCGAGTTCATAAGAAGGATAAGTGTCACAGGAGAATACCTTCACAGGATTACTGAACACCCTGCAGGTTCAACAAGGAGTGCTTGAGAAGAAAGTTCCCAGAGGGCATTTCCATCCCTTTAAGGAGAGAAAGGGACAAAGACCATTGAGGTCTGAGCAGTTGAAGCTCAAGGAGGACAAAGACCTGTGCAAGGAGTGCACCAGGCCAACACTCGAGTGAAGTGTTGATAGATAGCTCTCTGAAGGTTCGTCAAGCACAAAGAGTGAGCTTAGGAAGACTTGTTTCAAGTCTGAAGCTCAGGAGGTCAAACGCAGGAGCGGGAGTGAGAGAGAGGACTTATTCTAAGTCCTGAAGCTCAGAAGGGATAACACTATTTTGTGCAAGGACCCTGCAAGGAGTGTAGAGGTTGGGGAAACCTTTCAAGGTTTCAGAGTAAACAAGCTTAGGAGGAACAGTGCCTTTGCACACAGAGTAGAAACAAAGGGGAGTGCGAAGGTCAAGAAAACCCTTTGGGGGTTCAAAGTTGTTGAAGCTCAGAAGGGACAGCATTTTCCAGAACACAGGCGAGACCCCAAGGTCACAGGGTTCGCAGAGGAAGCAAAGGTCGGGGTCTTTGATACTTCAAAAATCTTCCAAGGAGAAGGAAGAGAGCACAATATCAGGAGAACAACAACTGACATTGGATCGAGGAGAGGACAAGATCTGGATCGTCGAAGTCTACATCCAGATGCGCATAGGAGAGAGCAGAAACGGACGGTGGAGACACTTCAAGGAGAAGTGTCGAGTTTCCATGAGTCGTTGGATCATATCGCGAACTCGGGGTTCATGAGTTTGAAGGGCAGACCAAATTCTTGGTTTTGCATGAAGTTCCGAGTTGCGAGGAATAGGGAAGAAGATCTAGACCGTTGGATCCAAGCCACGGGAGAACCGTTGGATCAAAACCTCCGACGAGGGTATCGCGTCTCGAGGTTTGGGGTCTGAAAGAAATTCTTTTCGACTGCAAAATTTGTGAAGTGTCGAGCGTCGAGGACTTGTGTGAATGCATGGCACATCCGATTGGTGGGGACTGCATGGTCAACAGGTGGCGCAACATAGAGCACCCAGAGAAAAGTGGAAGCAGGTGACAGGTGGAGGACATACGTCACTTGGGAAAGGAGTCAACCCATTGTTGACTTATCGCATCTCGTGGATTCGCAAAGGAGGAGCACAGAGGCTCGACACTCCAACTCATGAATTCATGAGTAGCGAGAGGTTCTAGTAATTATCCCTAGCCTATGGTTATATGTAGAGGATGCTAACAGGAGGAGTTATAACCGTATCACAATCTCGGGTATCAGAGGTTTGGATAAAGAGGAGTTGAGAGCTTCGACTCACGAACTCATGAGATCGCAAGTTGTGAAAGGCACTTGTGTTAAGGCCTTGGTCATAGCGCTTTGGTCGCTTGGAGGAGGTGAAGCTCGCACCTTGTGCCTGTTCTCATAGGTGGGGTTTCTGAAGGACCTGTGGATCTGATTCATTGAAGGTTCCAGTAAGGAACTAAAGGAGTTGCTTCGGCTTGAGGATAAATCAGAGAGATCCTAAGACCGGGAGGTCGCGCAGAACCTGTTGAGGCAGGGGGTGATGCATCAAGTGGTATTAGAGCTTGACTATGTTTGTATATTGCAGGCAGAGGAAGCGAGAGGAGAAAGAGTACTCTAATACACATCAGTTTGGTATCAGATGAAGGCATTGTATTGAGACTCTATGGTGATTGCTCCTAGGTACGCAACAGTCAAGAAGAAAGTTAGGAGGACTGTAGGGGACGCTGGAAGCACTCAGGGTTGCAGAGTGATAGCGATAGGTTTCTCAGGAGGGCAAACAGAAGGCGAGAAAATGGCTACTGAAGGCCATAGACGCAATGGAAAGAAGATCCATCAGCAGCCAAGCAAAGCTGATATGGATAAAGAGCTCTCCGAGATCAGAGAGAGAATGGAAGAACTTGCACTGCAGATGCAGCAGGATGCAATATCACATTGGGTGTATGAATGGCCCATGAAGATGAAGGTAAAATGGCTAGTCAGGGAGATGTTGGCCAAAATACAGTGGAGGTTGTTGAAAATGTTGTTGAGGCATGTTGAAAGCCTCATAGATGAAGAGGAGATGGTTCATTTATGTGAGCTAGAAGCTGGGAGAAATATCAGTGATAAGAATGAACTGATATCATTGGAAGATCTCAGAGACTGCCAAGAGGGCAGAACGAAAATTTCCAATTTCCAGGTGGGAAATGAGATGAGATCGTTGCGGGATATCATAGACTGTCAGGAGGACAGCAGGGGAATTTTAGATTTCCAGGTGGGAAATGAGATGAGATCACTGCAGGATCTCATAGACTGCCAGGGGGGCAGTAGAGAATTCCCATACAGCCAGGAGGGCAAGGGAGAGCAGATGAGCTCAGAGTTGAGTTCATATCAGCAAGGACAACTGACTGAGAAGGAGGATCAAAGGAATCTTCTGATGATTGGGGGAATTCGGATATTCCTACCACATAGCCCAGATGAGGTCAGCATATGCATTGCAGAGGGAGAAACAACAGAAGGATAGCCAGCTGTGACTGTCAAAGAGATGGAGCAAACACTAATGTTTTCCCAAGAAAAATGAAATGATCATTCCAAGGAATGTCTCAACATTTTCAGCCAGGAAGCTGAAAAGGAGACAGCTACAACACTGAAGCTGACAACAAGAAAAGAATAAGAGCATGTAGATAAGATGTTCACTCCATGGGAGAAGGAGTTGGAAATGTTGGAGGATTGGCTAAACAATCCAGAGCCAACAGATGACTGCCATGAACAAACAGTCATGCCGATGATAGCAGAAGATGAGCATTCCGAGGAATTACTCGGAAATTTCATCCAAGGAACTGAACAGGTGATGAAGACTGCAATGCCAAGGCATGTAGCAGCAGACGAAGAAAAATACTAGCCCAAGGAGCAGCTGGAGGAAACAGGAGACATGCCTGCAAGATAAATGGCAGCAAAAACACTGCCACAGAAGGAAGTTGGACAACAGTTCAGTGGTGAGACTGCAGAGCTGAACTTTGCAGCAGAGTGGCAAGTTAAGGCCACAGTAGATAGAGAATATGGCATGGGAGATCTGGTAGATCTACCCACTGATGAGGAAGAATTGCAGTAGAGGATACTACCCAAACAGATCCAGCCACTGGAGCAGCTGGACGAGGAGATTGAGAAGATCTGAAAGTTGATGGTTAGATCAGCAGAAGCTTCCAGCGAAGGGAAGCTAAGCAGAAGGGAGATAGCAGCAACAATAGAGTAGCAGAAGAAGCAGCAATAGCAGCAGTAGCGAAGTGATGGAGCAGATGGACATCTCCAAAGAATCGTTTGGGATCCAGGTGGATTTCAACAATGACGCTGGGAAGCTCATGAATTTTTCGCAGCAGAGGAGTATGATGCAGGAGCATTGCTCCAAGCTAGCAGTGCACCAGCCAGCCAACAGATCAAAGCGTGCATTCAATGGAAAGGAGAGAGGCGCAACCCTCTCAATTTTGAAATTTGAAATTTCAATAAATGATTGTAAGGCTGATAGAGCCAAAAGCCATGTGTGTGGACAAGCTATAGTTAAGAATGCCTTAAATGGTTGTAAGGATGAGATCTAGATCTGATTCAGACTAGACAGACATTCAATGTAATTGAATGTAAGTTAATGAGAGTTGGTGAGGATGGAGGGAAGAGCTCAAAAATCCCCTCATGTAAAAGATCTTGGATCTTCTTTGTATCTATCATAGAGAGAGCTCTATGAGAGAAGAGACAAGAGAGAACAGAGACTCGGTTGCATTCCAGTCTTTGTAACCTTGTACAGGCATTCATATAAATACAAACAGAGCAGTTTTTCCTGCATGTTGTTGTTCATGTGGCTGTGAATTCATGAATGAATGTCTTTATCTGTTTATGATATGTTGTAGATGTATGTTAGATGTGTATTTGCAGGGACAGATAGATATTGTTGTCTGTGAGTTCTTTGATTCCAGGTCTGGGTTCTTTGTGGCTTCATGCAAGAGTTCATGACAAAACACCGCGGGTTTTGTAAGCTAGTGCACAGACTGCACTTCTGAATTCTGCAGAATTTGGACAGAGTTGTGCCAAGAGGGTGCACTAGAGGAAGTCATTGACTCAGGGAGGAGCCTCAAGATTGTTGAACACCTTGGAGATGAGAACCGTGCAGAGGGAGGCACAGAGAGAACACATAATTTCTGAGAATTTATGTAGATCTCTTTAAGGAGGGCATTGAGCAGGTGTAGAGAGTGCACAGAGGAAATCTTATCTAAGTTCAGAAGAAGGAGAAGTGTAACAGGAGAAGACCTTCACAGGGTTACTGAACACCCTGCAGGCTCAACAAGGAGTGCTTGAGCAAGAAGTTGCCAGAGGGAATTTCCATCCCTTTAAGGAGAGAAAGGGACAGAGACCATTGAGGTCTGAGCAGTTGAAGCTCAAGGAGGACAAAGACCTATGCAAGGAGTGTACCAGGCCAACAATCGAGTGAAGTGTTGATAGAAAACCATCTGAAGGCTCGTCAAGCATAAAGAGTGAGCTCAGGAAGACTTGTTTCAAGTCTGAAGCTCAGGAGGTCAAGTGCAGGAGCAGGAGCGAGAGAGAGGACTTATTCTAAGTCCTGAATCTCAGAAGGGATAGCACTATTTTATGCAAGGACCCTGCAAGGAGTGCAGAGGTCAGGGAAACCTTTCAAGGTTTCAGAGTAAACAACCTCAGGAGGATTAGTGCCTTTGCGCACAGAGTAGCAACAAAGGGGAGTGTGAAGGTCAAGAAAACCCTTTGAGGGTTCAGAGTTGTTGAAGCTCAGGAAGGACATCATTTTCCAGAACACAGGCGAGACCTCAAGGTCACAAGGTTCGCAGAGGAAGAAAAGGCATGGGTCTTTGATACTTCAGAAATATTTCAAGGAGAAGGAAGAGAGCACAATATCAGGAGAACAATAGCTTCCATTGGATGGAGGAGAGGACAAGATCTGGATCGTCAAAGTCTACGTCCAGACGCACGTAGGAGAGAGAAGAAATGGATGGTGGAGACACTTCGGGGAGAAGTGTCGAGTTGTCATGAGCCATTGGATCATATCACGAACTCGGGGTTCGTGAGTTTGAAGGGAAGACCAAATTCTTGGTTTTGTGCGAAGTTCCGAGTTGCGAGGAACAGGAAAGAATATCTAGACCGTTGGATCCAAGTCACGGGAGAACCATTGGATCAGAACCTCCGATGGGGGTATCGCGTCTTGGGGTTCGGGGTCTGAAAGAAATTCTTTTCGACTACAGAAGTCGCGAAGTGTCGAGCGCCAAGGACTTGTGTGAATGCATGGCACATCCATTTGGTGGGGACCGTGTGTTCAACAGGTGGTGTAACATAGAGCGCCCAATGAAAAGTGGAAGCGAGTGACAGGTGGAGGACATACGTCACCTGGGAAAGGAGTCAACCCATTTTTGACTTATCGCATCTCGTGGATTCACAAAGGAGGAGCATGGAGGCTCGACACTCCAACTCACGAAGTCGCGAGTAGTGAGAGGTGCTAGCAGTTAGCCCTAGCCTACAGTTATATGTAGAGGACGCTAACAGGAAGAGCTATAATCGTATCGCAATCTCGGGTATCGGAGGTTTGGAGAAAGAGGAGTCGAGAGCTTTGACTCACGAACTCGCGAGATCACGAGTTGTGAAAGGTGTTTGTGTTAAGGCCTTGGTCATAGCGTTGTGGTCACTTGGAGGAGGTGAAGCTCACAGCTTGTGCCTGTTTTCATAGGTGTGGTTTCTGAAGGACCTGTGGATCTGATTCGTTGAAGGTTCCAGCAGGGAACTAAAGGAGTCGCTTTGGCTCGAGGAGAAATCAGATCAATCCTAATACCGGGAGGTCACGCAAAACCTATTGAGGCAAGGGGTGTTGCATCAACTGACATTATGCAATATGATTGATCCTAGTCTCATCAAGCTAAGACCCTTCCCACCTGCTCCCTTGACTCGATGACACCTCACCCCTCTCCCTGCCTTATTTCATGTCTCTTCACAACTCCCTCTCCCTTATTAGGAATACACTTCCCCACCTACTTCCATAATGAATTTGGTCCTCTTTTTACCCTTTATGGTACCTCATAGATTGGCGATGAAGTATCCTCGTATGAGAAACATATAAACTTCATTGGGATTTTTTTGGACAAACCCCTTATGAGCGGGTCTATGACTTCATCCAGTGTAGCCTTTTCTACTTCATTAATGACTCCTATTAATCGAAAATCCTCCTTCATGGAAGAACCTTGAACCAGTAGGAAATGCATAAAGAGTAAAATTGAGGAAGTAATCTTGGTTCTCAGGAAAGACATTCAACTTAGAGAAATCTCCCATATGGAAAAAGAAGCACTAGTCGGGAGATTTTCCAGTAGATAGATGATGTTAGAGGCATTAAAATTCTAGATGCAGAAACAATTTATGCCCTTACTCGGCTACAAGACAAAATCCCTAACCCTTGCAAAAGGATGGATGGCTTGGGTCACAGTATCAATAGAAGATGCAAACAAATTATTGCATGCTATATGGAGTTAGGGGTCACAATATCTGTTTCTTAAAAAATGGCCCATCAATTTCTACTCAAGCATAGAGTGACTTGCATTAACCCCCATTTGGTTCCATTTAGTACGTCTTCCCTTACATCTATGGTCTGAAGAAATCTTCCGGGAAATTGGAAATGCACTGGGTTTTTTTCTATAAATATGATAAATCATATCTCACCATTGGTTACATGGGGATGGTGCAAATTCTGGTTGGTTTGAATCTCTTAGGAGGTTTACCTGATACTATTTTTATTTAGTGTCATAAATACTTGCTCCGCCAAAATATTTATTGTGAAGGAATTCCCTTCCGCTGCTGGAACTGCCACTCATATGGACATCTCTTCAAGGATTGCACTAGGAGCTCGATGAATAAATATTGGGTAAATAAAATAGAGAGCTCAACTCAGACTAGCCCAAGCAACAAATATCCTTCAAACAAAATGTGGACTTCTTCTACATTAAAGGATGCCAAATTTTTTGGAAAGAGCACAAAGTGTTCCGGTCAATAGTTTTGAATCTCTCCCTTCTCAGACTATCAAGAAAGAAACTCCTTGGGTAATTCTAACTCCTTTCTTATCCCTTTTGATTTTCTATCAAATTATTTTCAAATTTCTGGTCCCATCTTGATCCTACTAGCTCCTAGTTCAATCCCCCCTCTCCCTCCCGTGGATTTTCTCCTTGGTCTCTCATGCATCGCTTTCCCCTCTCAATCCTCCCTAATTTTGANNNACACCTCAAATTAACTTGTCCCTCCCATATCCCCGCTTACCTCCTCCCACTCCCCCCAACCCAAAGTGCAACCTACACTCCAAAAGAAAACCTCCCTCCTTTGAGTCCTTGGGAGTAGAGGGTGGCCTCGACCCTGACTTGGAGTGTAACTAAAACCTCCTCTTTGTGGAAGGAAATATTTCCTCTCCATCGCCTAGAAACGGTCCAATTAGGAAGTTAGGTCTAGAAAAAAAAATATCTCATTGGGGATCTTATAGAAAATTCCTCATTGGCCCCTCCCCCATGTTGATTCTCTCATTAAACTGAGGGGGGTTGGCCATCCCCCACAAAAAAATGGCCATAAAATGACTGATGGAGATTCACTAGCCCTCCATCATCCTTATGCAGGAAACAATGTCGGTTGGAAATCGTTATACTACCACTCTCACTCAATTACTTTTGGGATGGGATTTTCTCTCCTTAGATTCTTGTGGTTTATCAAGAGGTCTCACTATGTTGGAAAATTGGTTGTCATTGATGTCAAATCTAGAATAAGTTTAGAAACCCCTAGAAGTGATGGGTGCATTTGAAGAAGTCTCCAAAGTGGTCCCCTTATCGTGTAGCTTTAAGCATGTCCCTCATGGGAAGACACTTTTAAGAAGTCTACAATAAGCCTCAAAGGTGTGGTCTTGAAGCACAAAGTTGTGTGAGGAAAAAAAGGAAGAAGGACATTTCAAATACATGCAAAACCCTCGTATATGGATAGTCCTAGTAATGTCATTCCTCACAATTGATAATTTATGCCCTCTTAAATATGAAGCCCCAAAGTATGGATGATAAGTTACAAGTCGTCTGCAAAATTAATTAAAGGAGAAAAAGTTGTTGCAAAAAAATGTTACAGGTCGACCCTAAAGTCAAATAAAGGATGCACTTGTAAAGGTATAAATACACATCAAGAACCTCTCATTTTTTCATCCAATAAAGTGTGTGTTTGTGTATGAATATAGCATAAGTGGTTCTGCACTTTTTCTAGGAGGATTGATGAGCTCATTAAATCAAATCTGGCCTAGGATAAAGGAGGTCGAGGAGAGCAAGGAGTTTTCTGAGTTTATCCATGAGTGGCAGTGGAGCAAGGAGTGGATTTTTGAAGTTATCTGCATGTTGTAGTGGAGAAAGGCACGTATGTACGTGGGTTGATAGTGTATGAATCACATATATGTTGAAATATTTTGAATAAGGTGTCATTCGCTTGATGTTGAAGTTGATTAAGGTATGATGATCAATGATATGATGCACTAGGGTTTTTGCAGAATGAAAGGTATGTATTTATGTATGTTTTGAGGGTTAAATCTTGATGATTATCATATATACTTGAGGCATGTCTTGGAGAGTCTTTGGAACATGGTAGAGACATATGTTGGTGATTTTGGGCATATGATTTGAGGTATATATTTGGTACATGGTTTGAGGCATATGTTGGTGATGTTGGGCATATGTTTTGAGAGATGTTCTTAGTGATATTGTCATATGATATATGTGAATGGATCTAGTTTTATGATGATGATGTATCTATATCAGTGACAGTGACAGGTTGCGTATTGGTGACAGTGATAGGTTGATTATCAGTGAAGGTTTCAGTGACAGGTTGAATTTCCATTTATATTTCAGGGATGTAGGAAGGGGAAAGGAAAGAGGGTTGGAGCCTCCTTATAGTTGGAGCTAAAGAATCTAGGGAGTTGTAGCTTCCTTCAGGTTGGAGCCTGTAAACTAGGGGATTGGTGCCTCCTTCCAATTGGTTCTTTAAAATCTTGGAAATTGTAGATTCCTTTAAATGTAATCTTTTTATTATATAAGAAAAACATTCTATTAAATTCCATGTAATTCTATTGTGCACTGTGTATTTCTTCTTCTTCTCCTATTGTATATTGGATACATTATTTGATTTAAAAGTAAAGTTGTAAAAAGTGCTAAATTGTACTTGATATTGATTCACCCCCCCTCTAAGTATCAACACACTACTAGTTGGAGAAGCTCCTCATTACTTTGYAGGAATGCTTGGGAYATTCAATCCAACCTAGGTATTGAATTTCACTCCACTGAAATGGACTTGGACTTCACATGCTTAAACATCTATGGACCATATAATGGAGACATGCAACTTTTCTAGGAGCATACTCTTAAGAACAATATGATCAAGTTAGGGAACTTGATAATAGGCGGTGATATGCACTTCACCCTAGGGGCCATTTTCCCAACATGAACCCCTCTTCGAATTTCTCATCCACTCACTGGATGGCATTGGTCTTAATGACCTTATCCCCCCAAAATTGGTCTTGACTTGGAGAAATATGATAACTAGAGTGGAAATAATAACAAAATTACCAGACTGCTTCCTCATCTTAGAATCTCTTCTGGAAGCATTGCTCAGATGTCAAAAATGGGTCTCTCCTAGAGGGGACTTAGACCACAATCCGATCATCTTCGAGATTAAGGCCCAATCCTAGAAGCCGCCAACACCCTTCAAACTGAATTTTTTCTGGCTAGATAATTCATCCTTCAAAGACGCTATTAATATCTATTGGACCCCTTCATTATGTCCCTTTTTGAATCCCCCCCTACAATTCCTAGAAAACATCAAAAGAGCAAAAAAAGCAGCATAGGCCCGGGGAAACAAAAAGACAAAAAAGGAAGTTGAATCCCTAAAAGACCTTGAAGGAAACTCCATTCTTGGTATGATGAAGAAAGTCTAAGTCCCCTCTCGGAAGACAAACAACTACGTCTAAAGGACCTTGAAAGGGNATTCAATCCAACCTAGGTATTGAATTTCACTCCACTGAAATGGACTTGGACTTCACATGCTTAAACATCTATGGACCATATAATGGAGACATGCAACTTTTCTAGGAGCATACTCTTAAGAACAATATGATCAAGTTAGGGAACTTGATAATAGGCGGTGATATGCACTTCACCCTAGGGGCCATTTTCCCAACATGAACCCCTCTTCGAATTTCTCATCCACTCACTGGATGGCATTGGTCTTAATGACCTTATCCCCCCAAAATTGGTCTTGACTTGGAGAAATATGATAACTAGAGTGGAAATAATAACAAAATTACCAGACTGCTTCCTCATCTTAGAATCTCTTCTGGAAGCATTGCTCAGATGTCAAAAATGGGTCTCTCCTAGAGGGGACTTAGACCACAATCCGATCATCTTCGAGATTAAGGCCCAATCCTAGAAGCCGCCAACACCCTTCAAACTGAATTTTTTCTGGCTAGATAATTCATCCTTCAAAGACGCTATTAATATCTATTGGACCCCTTCATTATGTCCCTTTTTGAATCCCCCCCTACAATTCCTAGAAAACATCAAAAGAGCAAAAAAAGCAGCATAGGCCCGGGGAAACAAAAAGACAAAAAAGGAAGTTGAATCCCTAAAAGACCTTGAAGGAAACTCCATTCTTGGTATGATGAAGAAAGTCTAAGTCCCCTCTCGGAAGACAAACAACTACGTCTAAAGGACCTTGAAAGGGAGTGAAGAAAACTCTTATTGGACAAAGAAAAATAATGGATATTAAAAATCAGGCCAGTTTGGCTTCAAGTAGGGGACAAAAACACCAAATTCTTTCAAAAAAATTTGAATCACAAAAAATCAATAAACACAATTTGGGCTATAGATCAGGGAAAAAGGGTAAAATCCACCTCTTTTGAGGACATATCACATGTTGGTATCAACCACTTTCTTTCCCTCTTTAAAGAAGACTCCAGAGCTACTATTGAAGAGATACTAAAAATAACATATCTCTTCCCTAGATTTATTGACTAGGATGGAAACAACCAATTGATGGCCGAAATCTCCAAGGAAGAGCTATTGGCCATTATCCACAACTTTAAAAAATATAAAAGCCTTGGGCCTGATGGTCTTCCAGTTGAATTCTACTCAAATTTCTTTGATTTTCTGGGAGAGGACCTTCTTAGAGTGGTCGATTACTCAAGAACTACTGGTCAAATCTAACCATATTTCAACACAACTTTCATTGCTCTTATTCCAAAAAGTGACAATCCAAGTACTTTCAACCAATTTCGTCCCATCTCCCTCTGCAACAACATATACATAATTATTTAAAAATTGATTGAAATAAGTCTCCTGGACATTCTCTCAACCCACATCTCTCAGAAACAATTCCAAATTCTCAAAGGACGACAAATCCATGAAGCCATAGGCCTAACACAAGAAGGATTTCACTCAATTAACTCTATGAAGCATAAAGTGGTCTCTCTCAAAGTTGATCTTTCAAAAGCCTTCGATAGATTCAGTTGGCTATATATGAGGCTCCTTCTCATTCAGCTGGGATTATGTCACTCTTTCGTTTCTTGGGTCCTAAATTGTATTAGATCCACCACATTTGCAGTTCTAATAAATGGTTTAGCCTTTGATTTCTTCAAGCCTGAGCGAGGGCTTTGTCAAGGATGTCTACTCTCCTTGATTCTTTTTCTCCTAGTGACAAAATTTTTAAGTAGGCTAATTCACCAAGCCACGACATATAGTTTTCTTAAATAAATAGAAGTAAGCCCATATCTCTCCCTCACCCACCTACTCTTTGTGGATGATATTATTATTTTTTGTGAATAAACTAAAATCTCTGCTAGACTCCTTTTGTCTAGCCATGCACATGCAAATAAGCTAGGACAAGTCCTTTATTTTCTCCTAGGGACTTACCATAAATGAACAACAACATATAGCTCATACCCTCACCTTTAGAACCCCCACTCCCGAGGAGGGTTTTAAATATTTGGGTTTCAACTTGAAGCTAAATGGATATGGAAAAAAATATTGGCAATGGCTTCTTGCAAAGGTGGAAAAAAAACTTAGATGTTGGTGCAATCAATGGCTCTTAAGGGTAGGAAGATTGATCTTGGTGAAATCAGTTCTTGAGGCTATCCCAGTTTATTAGATCTCTCTCACATGGGTCCTAAAATGAATTCTAAACAAGATTTGATAACTTTCATGTCACTTCCTCTGGTTTGGCCCAAAGGAACACAATTCTCTGGTCCTTAATCCCTAGAAAAATTGAACCTCCCCGAAGCTATGGGATGTTGGGAACTCAAAAACGTAGACCAGTTTGCATCTTCCCTTGCAGTTAAAAACGTCTAAAGCCTCATTCAAGGCTCAGGGATTTGGAGAAGAATTTTACAAGAAAAATATTCCAAACGACTCCATAGTGGATTGGGTTAGAAAGTCGAACAAATCATCTTAGAATGGGTCCATAGTTTGGAAATCCTTGCTAAATGCTTTTCTCATTATTGGGAACTAGCTCATATGGAAGGTGCGAAATGGATCCAATGTCCTCCTTAGAAAATATCCCTAGATCAACAACTCAAATCACCACTTTCTCCTTGATGACCTCATTCTTATTCTAAATAATCAGGGCTTTTATTACCTAAATAAAATTTGGTAAGGACACTGGATAAACTTTCAAGAGGTTGGGATTATACCAAAACATGCCCATATATGGAGTAATTACATCACATCCCTACTCTCCTTAGTCGTCAGACTCTCGGATCGGGATAATGATCTCAGCTAGTCTCCCAATCCTAATGGAAGATATAGCCCAAAGCTTGGTTATTTGACCTTTCTTCATCACCCAAACCCCCCACCCTCTCCATGGTGGGGGAAAAAACTTTGAAAACTCAAATTCCTAGCAAAAGCATGACAACTCATGTGATTCCTTCTTCATAACAAAGCTCCCACCCGAGATCTCCTTCAAAAAATAAATTTCACGGGGCCAAATAGATGAAGCCTCTAAAAACTGGACTCAGAATCAAATCATCATATAATTCCGAACTACACATTCATAAAATCAGTCTGGGTAGAAATCAGATCTGTACACAATACCAAAAACATTTTGGAGGGAGACTTTATTGAAGCAACTTTGCAAAATTGGTTCTCCAACCTGACCACATAAGCTATAGGTCCCTACCTCTTATTGTGGACTAGGGAATATGGTTGGCTTGAAACCACTCCATTTTT